>JACEIK010009895.1:11795-21923 GCA_018107945.1 Datura stramonium | reverse complement strand
CTTGGCCGAACTTTCTTGTTAAAGGCCTTGGTCATCCTGTTCTGATAAAGTTGACCATGGCAGACTGCATTTATCCTTTTCCCATCAATGAGTGCTAGTTCTCAAATCTACTTTGCACCCATTCTGCATCGTTCAGTTCTTCTTCTTGAATGATTCTCAAAGAAGAATTTCCACCTCAGCTGTATCACTACTTCATTACCATATACCAACATATAAGACGTAGCTCCAGTAAACGTTCGACGAGTGGTACGATATCCCAACAAAGAAAAGGGAAGCTTTTTATGTCAGTGTCGTAATTGTCTATCATCTTGCGCAAAATCTGCTTGATGTTCTTGTTTGCGGCCTCCACAGCTCCATTCATCTGCGGCCTATATGCAATAGAATTGCGGTGCTTGATCTTGAAGTTTTCATACGTCGTTCTCATCCGGTCACTATTTAGATTAGCACCATTGTTAGTAATAATAGATATAGGTACCCCAAATTGTCAAATGAGATGGTCGCGGGCAAAATCTGTCACCACTTTCTTTGGGACGGACTTGTGAGAGGTAGCTTCAACCCATATAGTGAAGTAGTCGATCGCAACCAGAATGAATCTATGTCCATTAGACGCTGCAGGATCGGTGGGACCGATTATATCCATTCCCCATGCTGCGAATGGCCAAGGTGAGCTCGTGGCATGAAGCTCGTTGGGAGGAGCTCGAATCACATCTGCGTGGGTTTGACATCGATGACATCTTTGCACATACTTGATACAGTCTCTCTCCATAGTCAACTAGAAATAGCCAGCTCTCAAGATCTTCTTTGCCAACAAGAAACCGTTCATGTGGGGCCCACAAGTTCCAGCGTGAACTTCCTCAATCAAATTTGTTGCCTCCTTAACGTCCACACGTCTTAGAAATCCTAAGTATGGGGTCTTCCTATAAAGGATTTCTCCGTTTAGGAAAAACTGATTGGCTAGCCTCCGTTTAGGAAAAACGCTTGTAGCATGCTCAAGATAACTCCCGTTTTTCAAATATCCTTTGATGTGAGAATACCATGGTTCACCGTCTGGTTCTTCCTCAACATGAAAGTAATAAGCTGGTTGCTTATGTATGTGAACAGGAATGGGATCAATGTAATTCTTATCAGGGTGCTGGATCATCGAAGACAATGTAGCCAGAGCATTTGCAAATTCATTCTGTATTGGGGGAACATGCCAGAATTCAATCTTGACAAACCTCTTGAATAATTCTTGCACACAATGCAGATAGGGAAAGATCTTCATGTTCTTCGTGGCCCATTCTCCCCTCACTTGATGCATTGGCAAATCTGAGTCTCCAATTACCAGTAACGACTGCACGTTCATGTCGACTTCCAGTCGAATACCCAAGATGCAGGCTTCATACTCAGCCATGTTGTTAGTACAAGGGAATTGAAGCTTAGCTGATACAAGGTAATGCTGCCCAGTCTCTGATACCAACACTGCTTCAATGCCTACTCCTTTGAAATTTGCTGCTCCATCGAAGAATAACCTCCAACCATCGTACTCTTCGGCAATATCTTCTCCTATGAAGGATACTTCCTCGTTGGGAAAGTATGTCTTCAGTGGTTCATACTTCTCATCCACATGATTTTTTGTCAAATGATCTGCAAGAGCCTGTCCTTTTACCGCTTTCTACATAACGTAGACAATATCAAACTCACTTAACAATATCTTCCATTTGGCCAGCTTCCCTGTAGGCATGGGCTTTTGGAATATATACTTCGATGGATCCATTCTGGAGATCAGATAAGTCGTTTAAGCAGACAAATAGTTCCTGAACTTCTGAGCAACCCAAGTCAAAGCGCAACATGTACTCTCCAGTAATGTATATCAAGCCTCATACGGTGTGAACTTCTTGCTCAAATAGTATATGACTTGCTCCTTTCTCCCTGTCTCGTCATGTTGTCCCAAAACACAACCAAAGGCGTTTTCTAGCACGGACAAATACAAAAGCAAAGGTCTTCCCTGCTCTGGTTGAACTAAAACTGGAGGCTTCAATAGACAATCTTTGATTCTATCAAAAGCTTGTTGACACTCAGGAGTCCACTCTGTAGCAACATTTTTTTTAGCAATTTGAAGATAGGCTCACAAATAACCACTGATTGAGCAATGAAACGATTGATATAGTTGAGTCTTCCTAAAAAGCTCATGACCTCCTTCTTACTCTTCGACAGTGAGAGCTCTTGGATGTCCTTAATCTTGGTTGGATCCAACTCGATTCCCCGACGACTGACGATAAATCTCAATAATTTTCCCGATGGAACACCAAATGCACACTTCGCCGGATTTAGCTTCAAATTGTACTTCCGCAATCTGTTGAAGAACTTTCTGAGGCCTGCCAGATGATCTGAGCTTTTCTTTGACTTGATGATGACATCATCCACACAAACCTCAATTTCCTTGTGGATCATGTTGTGGAAGATGGTGGTCATGGCCCGCATGTAGGTGGCTCCAGCATTTTTCTACCCCAATGGCATTACCTTATAGCAATATACACCCCCTGGCGAAAGGAATGCAGTTTTCTCAACATTCTCATCATGCATTCTGACCTGATGATAGCCTGCGAAACAATCTATGAATGACTGTGTCTCATGCTTGGCACAGTTTTCAATAAGGATGTGGATGTTTGGTAATGGAAAATCATCTTTAGGGCTGGCCTTGTTGAGATCCCTGTAATTCACACAAACTCTGACCTTTTCGTCTTTCTTTGGTATTGGCACGATATTGGCCAACCAAGTTGGATATTCTACTACTTTGAGGATTTCGGCGTAGATCTCCTTAGCCACTTCCTCTTTGATTTTCAGACTCATGTCAAGCTTGTATTTTCTCGGATTTTGCTTTATAGGAGGATACGCTGGATCAGTAGGCAACCTATGCGCTACTATGGAATGACTGAGCCCTGTCATATCAGCATAGGACTAGGCTAAGACGTCTTTATATTCCTTTAGAAACTCATGTACTCCTCAACCTCATCTTTTGGCAAATGAGTGCTGACTTGAGTCTCTTTAGGTGTCTCTGCATCTTCTAAGGTTACCACATCGGTCTCTGTCAGATTTGCTTTGGGCTTGTCTTTGAACTCTTCTACTTCCTTGACAATTTCATTATGTACCTCTTTTTCTTCGGCTTCTAATGAGTTGCCTGTGTTATGTCGTGTAGTTTCATGACAAGAAATGGCCTTAGATTCAACACGTTCGATATTAGAAATGCTGAAAAAAATAAAATTGAATCAAATATATGAAAAGAAAATAATTTTATTAATTAAAAAAATTTGGTCAAAAGTTTGACATAATATTAAAAAGAAAATTCCACGACTTCGAAAAAAAAATTTATTTTGAAACAATAGAAAAACTGATCCTTTAGTCTACCCAAATGCCCGGCGAGCTCTGGATGGAGTGGCTGTCCAGTTGGCGGTTCCTCTTTGAACTCCTGCTTCCTGTTGTGGGACCCCTCCTTCCTCCTCGTTGATAATGGCATGGCAGCTGTTATCACTTGGCTCGTCCAAAAATAGATTCCTTAAACTGAGCAGCACAACGTCTTCTTCGGCTTGCTTGATGTCAAGAAAACAGTCAGAAATGAAGGTTTGCTGAAGCGAAGGCAGTGGATTTGGCAACAAAAAACTTTTCTTTCCCAAAGGATATTTCCAATCGTCTAGTTCTTCTGTAGTGGGCTGATATCTTAATCCAAAAGTGGTTTTTTGTGTTTCCACTTTCAGCGGCTCTGACATCCCTTGCAATTTGACTCCAAGGCCCTTACTCGGCTCAAACCCCAACCACAACAACATACTCAAAATCTTATCGCTCCACCACCTTCCTTCCTCGACGACACCGACAATTTCTAAGGTGTGGAACTCTCCCCATCCTAACCTCCCTTTCCTTCAATGACGGGGATAACAGGAGCAGTGTAAATTGGACGGCTTTTGTCCCCGTGGACCATGACCTCTTTGTGATCCCACTCAAACTTCAGGCATTGGTGCAGAGTTGAAGGCACAACTCCCGCAGCATGAATCCATGGGCGTCCCAATAGCAGATTGTAGGAGACTGGGATGTCCATTACATGGAACCTCATGGTGAATGTGGCAGGGCCAACTAGCACATCCAAATCGATTTCCCCTACGGTGTCCCTCTGTGAACCATCAAAAGCTTTTACGTTCATCTTCCATAACTTGATTCAGGCAAGGTCAACTTCCAGCCGGGTCAAAGTGTTCAGCGGGAAAGTATTTAAATCGGAAACTGGGTTAATCAATACCTTGGTGATGAACTTGTCCGAGTGCTGCACCGTGATATGTAGCGCTTTATTATGAGCCACGCCTTCCACAGGCAATTCATCTTCATCAAACGAGATTTTCTGGGCTTCAAATACCTTACCCACCATATGAGCCACTTCACTGCTAGATATGCTTGCAGGAACGTATGCTTCTCCTAACACCTTCATCAAAGCCTTTTGGTGTTGATTAGAGCTTTGCAGAAGGGATAAAATAGAAATTTGAGTCGGGGTCTTGCTCAACTGTCCCATCACCGAGTATTCTTTTTCTTGCACCTTTTTCCATATCCCATTTTCTGCTTCCACCGCTGGTTGTTTTCCTTTGTTGGCCCCTTGAACCAGAGTGTCAGGAGTGTATGCTCTTCCAGACCGCGTCACCCCTTGTGATGCATCTGTCTCTAACACCTCTGTTCTCCGTGAGGCATTTTCCTCGTAGCTCTAAGGTACTGTCTTGTACGAGGTTAGAGTGACTCTTACCACTATAAATGGAGGCCTTGGCGTAGCTACCTCAACCTCGAATGGAGGAAGTCCCTGCACTATCATAGATGGGTCTGAAGAAGAACCTGCTTTGTGTTCGATCACCCCAATAGTATTCGACAAGTCTTCAGCCTCATCACAAGAAATCATATTCACTTGGTGATTTGGTAGAGGATTAATTATTACATTCGGCGCCAGATCATTGAGGTGCATAACCTTTGTATCCATCAACTTTTATATTTTGTCCTTCAACAATCTGCAGGACTCTGTAGTGTGCCCCCTTATGCCTGAGTGATACATACATACCTTGTTGTGGTCATACAACTTAGCTTGGGTATCGACGGGGAGGGAAGGAATAGGTTCACTGTAACCAGCTTCTTTCAGTCTCACATACAATTGATCAATCGGTTCGTCTAATGGGGTATAGGTTGTTGTTGGCCTCCTTTCAGATTGAGCCCTAGGCCTTTGGCTTGGTGAAGAAGAAGGTCGTGAGTGAGAGGGTTGTGGATAAGAGGGTTGTGTGCTATAGATGGATAAGTGGGGGCTTGGTAATGTGATGGAGGTGTTTAGAAATGGGTTGGAGGGGGAGTTTGATATGGAGCTTAATAGGAATGGGGATTTTGGTATGGTGATGGAGCTTGATAAGGTAATGATAGAGCTTGATATGGTGGAGGTAGAGTTTGGTAGGGTGAAGTCTGGTAATACGGGGTTGGAATTTGGTATTGTGGGGTTGGATTCTAGGGTCTATAAACATAACTCTTTGGCCCTTGGGCCATCATAACGGTGCCTATTTCTTTCTTATTATGGCTTTCTGAAATAGCTCCAGACTGCAAGGCTTTGTTAGCCGCTTGCGATATATTCAAGTTTATAATGGTACCATCCTTGATACAGTCCTCAATCTTCTCTCCCAACTTGATGATCTCTGCAAAACTTTTTTCATTGACTAGCATCAATCTTTCATAAACTTGCGGGTCCAAAGTCTGCATGAAAATTTCCTTCATCTGCGACTCCTCCATTGGGGGTCACACTCTGGCAGCCTCAGTCCTCCAGCGAGTTGCGAATTCCCTAAAAGTCTCAGTGGGCTTCCTCTTGAGGTTTTGGATGTAATGCAAGTCAGGTGCATTTTCTGTATTGAACCCAAAATGCTCCACAAAGGCTGCTGCCATTTCTGCCTAGGTAAACCATTTCTTCAGATTCTGCTCTACGTACCAGCTAAGAGCCTCATCGGTCAAACTTCGCATGAACAATTTCAACCTTATCTTCTCATTTCATCCCACTCCTACCAGTTTGTGCAATACAATCTCAGGTGGGCCCTTGGATCACCGGTCCCATTAAATAGTTCAAACAGGCCACCATTACTATCAAAGTATGNATTTCATCCCACTCCTACCAGTTTGTGCAATACAATCTCAGGTGGGCCCTTGGATCACCGGTCCCATTAAATAGTTCAAACTTGGGAGGTTTGTATCCCTCCGGTAATTCGACATCCGAATGTATGCACAAGTCTTCATAATCCAAACCCGTTATTCCCTTGGTGCCTTCAACACTTTGCAATCTGCTGTTTATCTTTTTCAACTCCTATGGTAGAGTCTGAATCAGTCCATCCTTTTCTGAAGATTCGGATTCCTCCAGATGATGAGTTACATGCGCCATCTCCATATAGATTGTATTGGTATGAGTGCGGGCATATGTTGCATTTATATTGGCCGGGGGAGTATTTCTTGAGCCGGTGATGGGTAATGGGAGGTAACGGGAGATGGGGGATTTTGATATGTATATGGAGGGTATTGGTAATATTGGGGTGGAGTATCTTGTGGTGGAGCTGCGGGTTGTGAAGACATGGGGAGGCTGGCCGGTGCTTTCGAAGTCGAGGCATCAGCTTGGGCCCCAAATAAAACTGTCTGAGTGTTTAGGCTGTGAACTTGCGCTAACTCTTCCTGAAACTCGAAAATTTTCTACTCGAGTCTCATAATCACTTCGTTGTAACCTGGAGGGCAGACCCCTTCGGAATTATCCTGTTCATCTCTAGGTGCATCGTTACCACTGCTGTTATGCTCATCCATCTTGTTCTTCCCTTTGTTGCAATTAGGAATGGGAGGAGGAGAAGGAGGAGCCCCTTTTGACCTTGTATAGTAGGCCAGGTTTGCACAGATCAACCTTTGAGAAGGGGAAAAATAAGACCAACAACAAACAAATCATAGTTAGTAAGATAGGTTAGAAATCATGTTGATTAAAGTAAAGATCAAACAAAAATGTTGACGCGTTTTCTAATTTTGGGGCCTCTTTTATGCCAGAGGTAGGCCTAACGAGTTTGAGAGAAACATGTTGTTAAATATTGTCATTTTGCTCCAAAATAAACCCAAAATAAAACTTTATTATGGTAAAAGTTGCAAAAAATACAAGAAACGAACTAAATAACATTCAATTAAATCTTGAAAACTTCTTCATCGATGTCTGATTTCTTTGGATCTTCTAGTACTTTGTCAAAACGGTGGCGACAGAAGATACCCCAATTCTAGATCCTTCCCCATAGCTCCCCCATTCAGGCATTCCTCCCCATGTTTGCTTAATTCGTCACGCAAATCTTGTATCCTTAAATCCAAACCTAAGGCTCGATCTTTCCAGTACTTCAACTCTTTTCCCGTCTCAGCAATTTCTTTGGCATTGTCATCGTGTAACTGTCAGTTACAAGCCTCAGAATCTTGGACCTTTCTCCTTAAGCGACGATAGAGGGTTTGTTCTTGAGCTTCCTTATCCTATACATGCTTGCCTCATTTGACACTCGATATTGCATTACCAGCCCAATCATCATGTAGCCACTCAATATATCCTGTTACGTAGCCTGCCTGATATTGGTTAGCCTCTATGCTCTTCTCGTCAGGGTAGATCTTTTTGTTCCACGCTTTTGCAATGTCCAGAGCATGCGGAAAAAGATCATCCTTGTAATCCACTTGGTATGCATCCATGTCGGCAACCCTGGGTATTATTTGCATTCTTCCAGCCTGACGCATTGTCCGCATCGGAGAGTACGGTTGAAGACCTCAGAGTCCTATCAAAACCAAATAGTATCGAGACTTGGTATACACCACGAATTTGGATCTCGGAAACCAATCGAACATCCACTGTACAGAATCTTCTGTCAAATTACCCAACATTTGACCCCATTTTTCCACCTCCTCAGGCCTTTTTATCGGTTTAACACCCATAGTGACCCTGTAATGGTGAGTGGCAATGTGATCAGTTTCTGTAGGTCTAGACATGATCTGGTTGCTACACACCTTTTGAAGATGTTTGATAAGCCAATGTTGAAGCAACAAGTTACATCCTTCAGAATGCTTAAACCCATTTTTGCACTTTCCCAGTGATCGATAGATGTCGACCATGATCATTGGGACAATTGTGCAAGGTCCTTTGTCAACACCTTTGTATAAGGCATGAAGGACCGAAACAAGGAGGATATCAATGTCTTCCTTAGCTCCTCGTGGGAAGACCGCCATCCCCAGAAAATAAACCATGAATGCAAATATTCTTTTGCTCATCCACGAACTCAGATCGGGACTCTCTTCTTTATAGATTTCGCGAGAAGAATTATGACCAAACCGGTTGAGCAAATACTTCCCCGGCATCCTTCCCTTCATTACATAGGATACCATGTTGCTACCTTGCAGCCCCAACTTGTCACACACATCTTCTAGGGTGACGCGTTTGGGTATAATCATCTCAGCTTTTTCCCATTTCCTATTTCTCCACAACAGGCTCACGTTTTCTACATACCCACCAATTTCTTCCAATAATGGAGTCATTTCATGTCATCAAATCTGAAGACAACAATTGTTTTATCCCAAAATGCAGTGGCCGCATTGATAAGTTCTCAACATGGGGTAACTTGCATAAGAGAAGGGAAGTTCCCCAATACTTTCCTCACCTCATTTGTCCATATTCTCCTAAATCGCACCACCATGTTCTCATTCATACGGGCATGCACCAAACCATGCCAAATCTCGGATAGGAGGTAGGGAGACTCATTGTACCTGCAGCACAAAGGAAAGTTAAACTAACCTACCCACCCAGGAGCAAAATGACATTACTTACACATTATTTCTCTCAAAATGCACATAATTTATGAATCGTCCTTTTCGGGATTTTAAAATCCCTTAAGACTTAGAGCAAGTTTCTCTATTTAATCTTGACGTACCATGGACATCGCGATTTTCTAAGTTTAATTATGAGGTGCACACCTTACTAAAGGCGTACACGATCAAGTTCTAGGAATAAGAGTGGGCGTGACATGGTTTCCTCAAGTGGACAACTCGATAGTGAGAAAGCTTATGACCGTCGATGCACCCCTGATCGACCAAATCATAAGACATTCCTAGAGGTGTTTTAATAGTGAAAGGCCGTGAAACCACACAACCGTTGTTGTGTGTGATAGTGAGAGATTCCCAAGTGGAGGGGGGAGGAATATGAGTCGTATGACAGTTTAATAAAATGAAAAAATTTATAAATAATTATCACACATTACAAGTGACAAAGAAATGATAAATAATAACGGGAAAAACAAAAAGAGGAAAATAGTTAGTAACTTCATGGCAAAACATATAAAGAAGCGAATAAATATTGATAGAAATAAATGAAGGGAAAAGATTTTAAACCCAACAGTTAGCAATTTTTAAAAATCAAATAAAACCTCACACAAACGAACACATTGTGGTTAAAGTCTAAAATCCCCAGCAGAGTTGCCATGCTGTCGCGCCCCATTTTGCTCGCGAAAAGCGGAATACAACATGTGACGGCTCTTAAGGGTTTGTTGTGAAAGAAGAGTCGCCACCTAACGATTTGAGGTGCGTTAGGGCACCTTCTAAGCTAAAAGTATGCTTAGTTATCTATGTTACAAGAGTCAGAAAAGGGCTTAAATTACCTCGAAAGGAAGGTGTTATACACCTTTTGAGGTCCCCAAATGTGGTTCCCTGCCGGATTCATTAATATGTGGGGAGTTAACTAGGCGAGCAAATAAGATTGATTTTAATATATATTATTTGCACTTAAACTTGATTTATAAGAATAAATAAATAAATAAAACTTGTAGACAAGCGAGAAGAAAGAAATTTGGACAAAATGCATTTCAAGACTATGATTATTATTTTTCTAAAAAAGTTACAACAATAGGCCATTTGATTTAAAAGTTGACAAAATGTAGAGCAAGCTGAAAAAAGTGATTATAATAAATCTTTACAATTAAATATCAAATTTGATAAACAAACAAATGAATTTTAAAACTAAGGGGCAGAACCTCACAGAGGCGCCTACGTATCCCTTAAGGGAATCAGGCCAGACATAGTTCTACAATTAAAGAGGGGGCAGGGCGAAGG
>JACEIK010009894.1:0-47174 GCA_018107945.1 Datura stramonium | reverse complement strand
CTTGCTAAATCGAAAACACGCTTACTAAACTCATACGGGACTCAATTCTTGACTTCTGAATCCTTTCTTCTATATAACACGCTATCTACTGTACTGGATTTCTAACTTGCCGAGGAATTAGCTTTACATACCTTCGCTTCGGATTTTCCGACTAACGGGCGAAGCTTGGTCAGTACTCCAGTTATTTCTCCCAACTGCATTCATATATACATCAATTAAAACTAAATACACTAATATTCTGGAAGAAAACATCACTTTTGATATATATATAGCCCAAACTTTGGCTTGTCGAAAAACGGCCGAAACTCGCTATTTCTCGAAAGTCCAGAAGGGAGAAATACTCACTTTAAGGCTAGGAGTACATTAACACTAATTTGGAGCAATTCCACTTACCTTAGCTACACTAATTTGAGCAATCTGATCACTTTACCTAGCCTGGTAGCGCGATGATTTTCCGGCCGAATTTCTGAAACTAACCGTAGGAATGCTCCTTGTTGCCAATACCTCAGGCATCTGAGGTTAATTCAAGTTTGAACCGTGTTTTGACGGTGTAATCGAATGAAATTTATAAAAGAAACCTGTTCTCCTCTGTTCTTTCTCGGCTTTCTCTGGAAATTATAAGGAATTGTAACTTTGAAACCGAAGTGTGGAGGGTTTATATAATTGGGGACTTACAAGTCGCATTCAGGGAATGCGATTCATAAGTCACATTTTGCCTATGACACGCCGAATGGTGCTTGGTCCGTCTTTCCCCGGGCCTTTTTCTAGCATGTATGGCATTCTAAAACTCTTAACCAACATGCAAAAGGCCATCTACATGTTAAGAATTTACGGGTGTAACAGGCACCCCTAATTGGTTGATTAATTAAACTAATCTAATTAGAACCCAACCGAAATCCTGGATCAACTCACCTATTTCTATCTTTGCCCCATTTATAATTTCATTTATAAAATAGTACAAAATTTTATATTTTATATTCTTTTCATTTTTTCCATATCTATTCTATTTCGTTTTCACTATTTTTCATCCTTAACCATGCCGCTTGTTGAACTAAACCTGAAGCCCTCTTTCCTTTTTTATATCTGAGGCCTTTCTCTCAATCATTCAACTCTTTTCATAGAATATCTCTCGAGTGTATGCTCCTATTTAATAAATCTACTATTTTCAGACATGTTTTTGCCTGCTTTTTCAGAGTTTTCATCAGTTACTCTATTTGTCTTCTTTCTTCTGAGAGTTTTTGTCAGTAATGTACACGGATAAAATGCAAGTCCAAAAACAAAAAAGGAAATAGTAATTTTTGAATACAAAAAAACAACTCTGACTTAGACTTTTTAGTATATGTATAATACTAACAAAAAACACTATGATACATAAGTGAATCGATTTCTTCATCATCTTGTTCTATTGTGAAAATCCATAAGGGTAACTAAACAATCCAAGAAAAGAGAAAGAAAATGAACAAGAATTGAAGTAATTAGAATCCAAACTTTCTTTCCATTAAAACAGGGTGCTCTATTTATTTTATATATGAGGATATAAATATAGGCGAAGTATGATAGTCGAGTATTCTTAGGTTATCATCAAGATACTCAACAAAGTTATATTGACTCGCAAATAGTAATTTACGAGAATAAATAAATATAACAATTTGATAACTCAACCAGATTGTTAAATCACCAAGAACCTGTACTTTTATCTCTATTGAAAATCCAACCATTTCGGAAGGCTTACAATATTTAAGTTTAAATTATAAACACTTAGAATAAAAATTTGAAAACCAACTGTCTTTTTAAATAGTGAAAATAAAAATTTGAACTAGAATAAATAATCCGACAAATCTCTGGTGTATGATAATCTAGACTTAACTATTCAATATTATGGACAACCACGTGATATTATTATAAGCAAACCCAATCAGCGGCAAATGCTCGTCCTAGCTTCCTCCAAAATCTAGCACAAACGCTTGTAACATATCCTCGATCGTTTTAATTGTACATTCTGCTTGCCTATCTGTCTGAGGGTTGAATGTTGTGCTCAAATTAATCTGTTTTCCCAAACCTTCTGAAATGACCCGGGCCAAAATCTAGCTGTAATTGTGCTCCCCGTCCGAAATAATGATATTGGTACTCAATCTAACTATCCTCCACATACAATTTGGCATAGTCCTCAAGAGAGAAAGTAGTTTCATCGCGTGAAGTGGGCTGATTTTGTCACCATACAACTATTACCCAAATGGAATCATGCCTATGTCTCCGTACGGGGTAATTCCTGCTACAAAATCCATGTTCACCGCCTCATTTCCGCAGAGGCACACCATGTCCTGAGTTAATCCGCCTGGTTTCTGGGGTTGCGCTTTTACCTGTTGGCATTTAGGAAATTGGGCTACAAATTCGGGTATTTCTCTTTTCATACTGGCCACCAGTAGATCTTTTTGATATCGTGGTACATTTTCACGCGCCCGGTGGAGAGAAGGCAAGGTAATGTACCATTCATAATCTACTAGCGGAGCCCCGAAATATCTGGAATTACAGAGGCGGCCCTTGCGCAGCACTTCATCCTCAGTTCTCTGAGGGAACCGCGCTTCCTTGCTGAATTTTGGTTTGCTGGACCAGGTCAGATCTGCACTGCCGCTCTTTTACCTCCACGACTAATGATGACACTGCGTGTTCTGAATTACCGCCTCTGTTGCCCTGTTTCTGCTATACGAGCGGCTAAACTGGCTAATTGGTGTATTCTGAAATAATTCCCATTGTTCAAGCAAGGTATGCCAAACTCCCCATAGATTTATGGCTACGGGCATTTGTTACTACATTGACCCTTCTTGATTGATACGTATTATCTCACATTTAGAGAACTTGGCATATAATTGACGGTCATACTTCTCTTATCGTGCCGGAGAAACCGGACAGGTAGTTCACCGGTATAGCTAGAGCTATCTGGCCTTCTGGCCGATGCTAAGGCTACTTGGTTGGCCGGGATAACCAAATGACCAACTGAGACAATTATGTCAGATTCACCGAGGATCCCTGATAATGATCATGATCTCTAATAATCTGGGCCGATTAACCCTTGAATAACTGAATAGCTGGGTTAAATGACCTGAATGCCGAAGTAGTTCAACAGTGCCCTAAATGTCCCACTTGAAGATCTCAGTAGCTCATGCATAATCATGAGTGTGGACATCTAATCGCTTGTTATTCTACTTGAACAATCAGAGCTGGGCTTAATGGACTTACTCAGGCGATCAATCTCTGGATCTTCACGGGAATCACCCATTGATCTCCTTGTCTCTAGTAAACACTATACTAGTAGAGTACCTCTAATTCTTTTACTTCTGTTCAGATCCACTGATTTATACCGTTTTGGAAATTTGTCATATGAGCCATTCCCGTAAAGACCGGACTCCCGCTAGGCTCGTATCTGAATATCTTAATATAAACCAGCTGAAGTACTAGTTTGTCACTGACTACTGATGGGACCTTTCTGGGGTGCCCACGGGCTTGTCTGACTAGGATTGGCTTGCTGATGGTGGGAAAAGTTCACGCAATAACCGCTAGGTTGACTAAGGCTGGACTCTCACCCACAAGGCTGGGAAAATGAGATGTACGACCACTTAACATAATCGGGCAATTTTGGTATTGCTAACCTCTGAAGTATGCCTATTCGTTCTCTAATTCTGGTTCTGGCACATGCGATAATGTTACTGATCTTTAGGGATGCTTCCCTACCAATACAGGCGCCAGCTGGGTTGTTATACCGTCTAACCGCACCCTTATCATCTAACCACCCGATTCAGGTTACTAACTCTTTAAAGCCAAGCCTAGATCTGGCAACAAACATATAAGTCTCGTTAACTCAATAACTGAGAACTGAGAAAAGTTTTTATGGCTTCATATGTGAATCACACTTAACCTGCCCCTTCCTTCTCTCTTCTCTTTTTTTGGCAAGGGGTCCTGCAAAGGTAATCAGAATACTTCCTAGCAGCCTAACCGGGACCATGTGATTGTAACCCCTATTGGCAAACGCTTCATATAACATTTTTAATATATATATATAAAAAATTTTATAACTTAATATTCTTTTTTCTGTTTTTATATTTTTATAATATAAGTTAAAAATTTCAAATTGTACATGATATACCGCTTCATGTGCCCAATGATATCTCCTGTCCTCTCTTATCATTTCATTGAATTTTCATCCCATCTCCGGGAAACAACAACATATGCGCTTAATTATGGTCTACTATTGAATTTTGCAACTCTTACAACATGGGATCAGCATCCGAATCTCGTGGTCTTACTTGCAGCCATATCGAGAGCCCATGACTATCTACTCGGGTTCTTATCTTCCGCCGCACTAGATTAGAGTCTCGCTGTCGCGCTTAATCTCTCCGTAGGCGGACATAAACACCGCAGCATTCTGAACCGCAATCTTACTGTCTCTTAACTGTCAGTCTGAGGCTTAGTCCTTAATACATGATATTCTATCAATTTGGGGGTGAGTCTTAACATCCCCACAAAATCTGGTATTCCTATTTCTTCCCTTTATCTTGCTTAAGCGAGTTCGGGGGTTCGAGGTACCTCGCCCCAGCATTGAGTGGCTGGCACATTGGTCAAGTCCCAGCTTATACTTCTTCTGGCTTGCAGTCAGACCCATCTAATTCCCATGACCTCCCTACCTTTTGGTATCACAGTCGAAATCATAACTATTATCTTGCATATCTGCCGCTAGCATGTGCTTTTTAAGTGGCTGACTTGGCCTTTTCTCGACTGAACTTAACTATTACTGGGCGTTCACTGACAGGTCTTTTTTAAGCACCTGCTTCGAGGTTAGTAGTCTTACTTGCTCATTTGACTTATTACCGTGAGGGTCTGCACAACTTACGTAATCATAGGGGCTCTTTATGCTTTCTAACACTTTCGAAATCAACCAATCCTCTTCACTTACTACTTACTTTGGGCAACCTCGCCTCAATTTTATGCCCTTTCTGTACTGGAATCAAACTAAGAGGTAGGAATAGCCTTTTCTTACTGCACAAAACGGAAACATGGAACTGTACCACATCTGAAAAGATGGAGGTGGGAGATTTTCCTCTTCTAACACTTATCCGACAATCTGCATTGTCTATTATCTTAATCAGATCTTATATATCTAACAAATAAATCATCTCGTATGTACGTTATGCTTCTAACTTCCTACCTGGTTATAGAAATATACTTGAATGGTACTGATAATATCACATTGGGAGGTACCGATACCTCCTCCTGCCGCTGTAATTACCTTGTAACTAGCTGGTGTCTCTCCGTTGCTATATATGATCTCTGCCCGGAATAGAATATCGCTGGTCTGACTTGTATCTGTATTCAAAGAATATGGTAAGTTTTAGACCTAACCCTATATTGTACTGCTCTATAAAAATGACTGAATGAGAAGAAAGAGTAACCATCCTATCATGCCATGCAGCCTCCGCCTATAGTGCGGTGCACAAACACATCCATATACAAGACTCACTTCTTAGCACGGCTTGCAGACTGCCCGACACGACCTCCGCTCTTGATACCAAGTTTGTCATGCCCCGCCTTGGGGGACTTGACTGGCACCTGGTGCCCTATTAGGACCTTGGACTGCTAAATCACCGTGAGCTAAGCACATTCGTGCTTATGGCTTGGCTCTATCTCAGATTCCTGGAAGCGACGGGCTATATAACGGCTGTAAATAAGAAGCCTTGCCGACTGGGCCTATAGCCACCTGTCCTGTATCACTAGCCATCAAGAATCCTACTCTTTTATGGGGAAACCTATGCGGGCCGACAAGGCCACTATGCTGTCTAGTTACCTGTAACCCAACATAAAGAATGTTGTATATTTACGTAACCGACAAGGTCACCACTACTATCAGAATATGGCCCCACATGGTCAACATACGAAGCATAACTGGTTAAGGCCCCACACGACCAGCACAACTAACCACAGGGAGATATATATACACAACTGCAAGCCTCATGAATACCATAAAATGGTCGGACAAAACCTCGACCTACCCATACTGCACAAAGAAAGAAAGAAAATGGACCTCTAGTTGTCTAGCTCCGGATGACAGGAGCTGATGACTCAACAAGCTGGCTGGAATCACGAGGGATCGGCTCCTCGTCTATGAGTACCTGTAGGAAAACAATGCAGCGCCCCAAACGGGCGCGCACCACCGGTACCGAGTATGCAAAGTAACTGAACAATATCTGAATATAAATAACATAACTAGAAACTTTGAATAAAGAAATATATGGATCTGTAAGAACTGATAGAATCTGAGTCAGACTTTTCTATACTGAGAATAAGGCAGGAGCGTACCTGTTGACGTGGCGATCTGCTTTCTATTAACTAATAAATAACATATATATATATATATAACAAGCAAGAACCAATACCAGCCCCCATAAGCCGAAGGTGCCAACCAATCAAACAATCTAATATCCCCTACCTGGCCAAAACCATCCAAAAATAAATCACTCCACTGTCTACTAACTACGGCACCCTACCGGCTCTGCGTCTCCAGCTTGGGCTATGGCCTCTAATATAAATAACTGTGTCCGAGCCCTGAGGACTCCCGTACTGCAAACTCGTAACTGTAACCGTCTGCTTCGTAATCTTTTCCCCCAAGTGCAAGTGCACAACAGGGTAAACTGTACTGCTGCTGATCAGCCTGATGGTGTGAAAGCTCATCCTATCCTCTTCCTACTATGGATGGCATGCCAATTTTGGAGTGACGTATACCCAAATTCGCTTAGTGGGTTGGGACACGCCGCCAACCTGGGGGCGAAGGTGGACGCCGCCAAGGGTGCCCTCATGACATCAAGTCTCAACAATCAATAATCACATATAGCAAGCATGTTTGAACTGAAAATACTATATGGCTCTGATTTCTCATTCTGAACTCTTTATGTGTTATACTGATTCTCGTACTGATTTACTACATATATCCGGGACAAAGATTCTGACCTGTCTGCCATATCAGACTGTGATATTATCTCGACCTGCTCCGTCTACATTATATCTGGGATATTATTTGGCTGTCTCATATTGCTTACCAACTTTTGCTCTGAACATATGTCATAATATTATAAACATGCTTTGCTAGTCAAAAAAACACGCTTACTAAACTAAGTGTATGGGACTCACCCTGACTTCGAACTTTCTTCTTATATAACAATAATTATCTACTTTACCGGATTTCTAACTCTGTTTAGGAATTAGCTTCTACATACCTTCGCTTTCGGCTTCTTCCTGACTAACGGGCGAAGCTCGGTCAGTATCTAGCTTATTTCTCCCAACTGCATTCACATATACATCAATTAAAACTAAATACACTAATATTCTGAAGAAAAACATCACTTTTGATATATATATAGCCCAATTTGGCTTGTCAAAACGATCGAAACTCGCTATTTCTCGAAAGTCCAGAAGGGAAAATACCACTTTAAGGCTAGGAGTACATTGACACTAATTTGGAGCAATTCCACTTTACCTTAGCTCGGTAGCACGACGATTTGCCGGCTGGAATTTCGCAATCCAACTGTAGAGGAATGCTCCTTCTTGCTGCTAAATACCTCAAGATTCGAGGTTAATTCAAGTTTGAACCATGTTTGACGGGGGCGTAATCGAACGAAATTTATAAAAGAAACTCGTTCTCCTATGTTCTCTCTCGGTTTTATCTGGAAATTATAAGGAATTGTAACTTTAAAACCGAAGTTTATAATTGGGACTTATAAAGTCGCATCTGTGGAATGCGATTTATAAGTCGTATTTGTTTGCGACGCGCCGACTTGGCGCTTGTCCGATCTTCCCGGGACTTTTTCTAGCATGTGCGAAATTCTAAAACTCTTAACCAACATTTGAATAGACCATCTACATGTCAAGAATTTACGGGTGTGAGCCTGCACTCTCTGATTGGTTGATTAATTAAACTAATCTAATTAGAACCCAACCGAAACTGGATCAACTCACCTATTTCATCTGCCCCATTTGTACCCCCATTTATAAAATATACAAATTTTATATTTTATATTCTTTTCATTTTTCCATATCTATTCTATTTCGCTTTCATCACTATTTTTTCATCCTTAACCATGCCGCTTGTTGAACTAAAACCCAGAAGCCCTCTTTCCATTTTTTATTAGATCTGGAGGCCTTTTCTCTCAATCTATTCAATCTTTTCAGAATATCTTCTTTCGAGTGTATGCTCCTATTTAATAAATCTACTATTTTCAGACATGTTTTGCCTGCTTTTTCAGAGTTTTCATCACATTTATTTGTCTTCTTTTCTTTCTTTGAGAGTTTTTGCCTTAATGCATTGATAAAATGCAAGTCCAAAAACAAAAAGGAAATAGTAATTTTTAGAATACAAAAAACAACTCTGACTTAGACTTTTAGTATATGTATAATAATTACTGACAAAACACCATGATACATAAGTGAATCGGGATTTCTTCATCATCTTTGTTCTATTGTGAAAATCCATAAGGGTAACTAAACAATTCAGGAAAAGAGAAAGAAAATGAACAAGAATTGAAGTAATTAGAACTCCCTTCCATTAAATGGTGGGTGCTCTATTTATTTTATATATAATGAGGATATGCAAATATAGGCGTTAAGGATAGTCGAGCATTCTTAGGTTATCATCAAGATTCTCAATAAAGGCATTGGACCTGCAACTAGTAATGGCGAGAATAAAGAAATATAACAATTTGATAACTCAACCAGATTGTTAAATCACCAAGAACCTGTACTTTTATCTCTATTGAAAAATCCAACCATTTTGCTTACAATATTTAAGTTTAATTATAAACACTTAAATAAAAATTTGAAACCAACTGTCTTTTTAAATAGTGAAAATAAAATTGAACTAGAATAAATAATCCAACAAATCTCTGCAGGTGCGATAATCTGGACTTAACCTGCTCTATATTATTTGACAACCACGTGTGCTTGTGCGTGCTTTTGGATGAACAAATGCCAAAGTTTCGGCTAGCTATGGGAAAAGACATCGAGAGCATCAAGACTCAAATGTAAATTGCATTCGGCAAAACAAACCTCGACAACACAGAACTTTCGCATTGTAGTGCTTGGTATTCTCTTAGATATTTCACATTTTATAATTAAACGTGTACTAAATTATCTAAGTATCTCAGTAAATATTATCCACATGAGGGTCATTGAACAAATAAAGTTGGCACATAGAATAATCCCAATAACAAAACTCTTAAGACAGATTCAACACATCCAGGAAATGATTTGAGGAGAGATACAACTGCCGACGAATATTGAAGGAATTGTCAAACCTATCCACCCGACATCCTAGATGAAGAAATAGGATAAAAACTTCATCTTGGGTAGATTTTAGATCTACACCATGAAACCAATACTCCATATACCACCACCAGGTGATGAAGTTCCCAAAGCCTAAGCGATAAAGCAAATGAGGGAATCCTTAACCAAAAGAAATGTATATATGGTATAGTTAGCCAAGAAATCACAATGACAAGAGTAGTGTATTGAAATTACAAACTTAACCAACTCTCATGAGCATCATTGAAGATGGACTTTCAGAAAAAGGGGAACAAATTGAGATCAATACAAAATACCGAGGTTTTTTCAGGTTTCAAATTTCATCGGGATGAGACTGCAACAATAGAGTAGAAACTCCTAATAAGTCATTGCGTTTGTAATATTCTCACTGAGTCCCAAGATCTAGAAAAAATCATTAACTTTCATAAAGCTAACATTGAATGCTTTTCTTGGTCCGTTTGGCATAATAGGGATATCACTGGACATAGAGGTTTACAAACTAGGAAAGAACTCAAATTTCACTTAGGTGAGGGCAAAAAGAGACACCTCATATTCGAAGAGAAGAACAAGTTCAAGGAAGAGGTAAACAGATTTCTAATATCAGGTCGATTCAGAAATGTAAAATACCCAGATTTCTCTGGTTGATTAACATAGTCATGCGATAACAAAGAAATTGAATAAGTTTTGTATGCTGTTGATTTTTAAGATTTGAAAAATGCATGCCCAAGAGACTCACCTCGGTCCAAATATCGATCTAATGATTGATTCAACCATAGACATAAAATAATGAGTTTCGTTGATGCATATTTCGGGTATAACCAGATACAAATAAACCTAGAAGACTAGGAGATAACTTCTTTTACAACTAACTTTGGCACATATTGTTACAATGTGATTTCTTTTGGTTTAAAGAATGCGGGAGAAACCTATCGTAGACTGAGGTGAACCAGATATGAAAGACAATTTTGGTCACCTATAGGGAATTTTGATATTCTAAGAAAGCACAACACGAAGTTGAACATGTGCTTTCTAAGTCCCCTCCAGGAAGTTCCTAGGATTGCCTGCATGTGCTTGATGGCATAAGGTTGTATATAAACCTAGATAAAATCAGTATAAAAGACATCCAATGATATACTGATGGCATAAAGGTTGTACTTAGGCCCAACAAGGTGTGGGTAACTCTTAGTCGCTTCATCTTGAGATCGTCAAAAGGTGCCTATTTTCGCCAAAGAAGAAGAACCAGTTCACTTGACACCAAAATGTCAACAAGTTATGAGATGTAAAATCTTACCTATAAACACCCTCATTGGCAAAAAACCACAAGATTAGAGAAACGCTACTTTGGCTTAAGTCTGGCAACCGAGGTCGCAGTAAGTGTCATGCCTGCTAGGAGAGAAAAAGTGCACACAATGCCCTATTTACTATATTAGCAAAACTCTGTTAAGTGCAGAAACCTAATGTTTGCACTTAGAAAAATTGTTCTAGTCCTTATGAAAATCGCTCAAAATTGAGGTTGTATGTCAAAGTCACCCCATTGCCATAATAAACTGCATACACTCTGCAGAATGGCATCCATAGACCCAAACTATTACGGAGAATGAAAAAAATGGGAGATAGAAATAAGAAAATTCATTATATAGTACAAGCCTTGGAATGCTATCGAATTTCTAAGTCTTAGCTGACTTCGCTAATGATTTCAGGCCTAGGATGATTCCATAAGCGAGAAAAGAAACAGTTCTTATCTCAGGAAACATATCCGGTATGTGACTTTGAAAACAGATGGAACCTCGGGCCAGAAAGGTACCGAATTAGGATAGTCTAGATCAATTCCGAATAGGGAGAAATTAAGATAAGCAATAAATTGTGTACCACTTGCTAACAAATGAGGTCATATGAGCTTTTCGCTTGTAGGATAGAGTTGACTGGGCGAGGCCTCAGTTGTCATTCAAAAAGGGGACTCTAAATTGTGGTGAACCAAAATATAGGATTTACAAGGAAAAAGACGATAGGATGTTAAGATACTTGGACAAATTATGGTGTCCCTTTCTGGTAAATGGACACAATGCAAATACCAAGAGAAGATAACACCTGGGTAGATGTCGGAAGAATTTTCGGATCATCGATGAAGGAAGACGACTCCATCAATGGGTCAATAGTACATTTTTGTAATGGTACCGGGTGCACCTTCTTATGGAGGAAGCAAATTCAACAAATCACTGGGATTGCAGTGATTATATCATACATTTGAAGACGGCGATACTGTAACGCCTTGGTTTACGGGAAAATCCTACATCGGGTTGGGAGAGAACTAAGAGTACTTTATAAGTGCTTGGATACTCTCTCTCCCTTGTAGGACGATTTTAAAAACTCGTGAGGGGTGAGCCCTGTAAGCGGATAAATTTCTACAAGCGGTGGTCTGGGTCATGCGTGGTGGTCAGAGCTGTGCCAGGCCGGTGGTGGGGGCAAACTCGGCCGAGGACGCTGATTCTCACGGGGGTGCAACTCAGGGACGGCGATACGTAACGCCCTAGTTTACTCTAGGCAAATCCCACACTGGTTGGGGAGGAGAACGAAAAGTACTTTATAAGTGGCTTGGATACCTCCTTATAGATGCGTTTTAAAACCGTGAGGGGTGAGCCCCAGCGGACAATTTCTACAAGCGGTGGTCAGCTGTTATGGTATCAGAGCCGGTGCCGGGCCGGTGGTGGGCAAACCTCAGCGAGGATCGCCGAGTTCCATGGGGTAATCAGGGACGAAGACGCAATGCCTGGCTTACTCAGGCAAATCCCACATCGGTTGGGGAGGAGAATCAAAGAGTACTTTATAAGTGCTTGGATACCTCTCCTTATAGATTGCTTTTAAACCGTGAGGGGGGAGCCCCAAAGCGGACAATTTCTGCTGTTGTGTGGTCTGGGCTGTTACAGTGGTATACCGTGACGGCGACATAACGCCTGGTTTACGAGGTAAATCCTGCACACGGTTGGGGAGGAGAACGAAGAGTACTTTATAAGTGCTTGATACCTCCCTTGTAGACGCGTTTTAAAACCGTGAGGGGGTGAGCCCCAAAGTGGACAATTTCTAAAAGCGTGGTCTGGCCGCTATGCCTATAGGCCATGTTTGACAGCTTCTATCTTCTGCGTGTCAACCTGTATACCAGCATCCGACACAATATGCCCCAAAGGCTACTGAGTTCAGCCAGAATTCACATTTGGAGAACTTAGCATATAACTGACGGTCCCCGAGAATCTGGCACCGTCCAGAATTAGCTCCGGGGGTGGTCCGCCTCGTGAGCGAGAGCCACCAGAATGTCAATAAACACTACAATACGGAACAGGTCCAGGAAGGGTCTGAAGGTGCTGTTCATCAGGTCCATAAATATTGCTGGGGCATTATCAACCCAGCGTTACAACTAGGAAATTCAAAGTGTCCATATCGGGTCCTAAAGCCATTTTGGGAAACTTCACGAACTCGACTCCGATGATATCCGACCACAAGTCAATCTTGAGAAATACCTGACCCTCAGAATCGATTAAACAAATCATCTATTCGGGAAGCGGGTACTCTATTCTTTACTGTAACCTTGTTCAGCTACCGATAATCTATACACATGCGGAGCGAACCATCCTGCTTTCTCACAAATAGAACTGGCGCGACCTACGGTGAAGTACTGGCCCGCAAGCCCTTATCTAACAGTTTCAATCGCTTTAACTTTTGAGTTCTACAGAGCCATAATGATACGGAGGAATTGATATAAATGAGTGCCTGGTAGCAAGTCGATTGCAAAAATCTATTTCCCCTTTTGGGAATACCAGGTAGCTCGTCTGAAAATACATCGGGTGAATTCCCATTCACCACTGAAATGTACTGGAGTGCCTGAGACTCTACCCGAACATCCTTCCACCCCTGGTGTCAATAGAAGGTAGGTGGTAAAATGTCTTTAGCTATTAACTTCTCGCCTGAAGGTAGGAAATAAACCTACCTTTAGTGTAGCAAAGGCTTTCTACTCTCGCACTGCCTCCCTGAAAGTGGAATCGGACCGCTTAACCAACATTCAACGTTAGCATAGCACGACACTCAACCAATCCATACCCATAATGGCATCGAAATCAATCATTTCTAGTTCTACTAGATCTACTGTAGTCTGACGATCAGCAACCTCTACTATACACTCCTCGATAAATTCTACACAGAGTAACCGACGGTGGATACTGGAAAAGGGCTGCTGTAGGAATTCTGGTGCAACACTAAACTTTCAAGCCATAAATGGGGTGACAAAGGGACCCTGGATCAATCAGTACATAAGCAGGGCATGAACAAATATTCATCATACCTGCTACTACATCTGAGACGCCTCTGAGTCCTGTCTCCCTGGCAGTGCATAGGTACGGCTTGAGCCCGTACCTGAGCTAGAGACTCCCGATTACCTGCCCTACCGGCCGAACCTGGGGCCCACGCCCGAGGTCAGCCGGAGCTCAGGTCTCAAGATCCCCTATCCTAACTATCTCGACTCTCTACCCCTGGCCGACAATAATCTCTCATCCGAAGCCCCTCCTGCCCGCATATATAACATCCTGAGGAGCCATATCTACAAGCTCCGGGTGTGAGGTCGGCTATAATTAGGGCAGGGTGGGGGTGTGAATCCGCTCGCTCTACCCTTCGCTACGGTGAATCTACCGTCTGAGAACTGCCAGACTCTGACTGCCTCGACGAACAAATCTGCCCTCTGCTGCTGTGGTGGGAGGTGGGGTCTAGGGTCTGTCTGACAACCGGGGCCTGGGTCCTCTGAAACCTCCCCCGTATTTCATCCGACTCCATCTCCGCGCTGCTCCCGATTTGTCCGTCTACCGCCCCGTTGCCGTTGTCTAAGGCCCTCAATAGTCTGGGCAAAGGCCTACACTTGGGCAATGTCCATATCTTCCCGTAATGTAGCCGTCATGCATGCGTCAATGTATTCTGGGTCTGTAATTCCATAACAAACCGGTGAACTCGATCTGCATAGTGTCCACAAAAGCTGAGCATATGGACTAAGGGAGTCAAACTATACCATATTCTCGTACGCTCCTCGCCCGCACTAAGTGCAAGAACTGATCTATCCGAGCCTACCAGATCTCTCGTGACAATTAACGGTCCAGGAAGGCCTTCGAGAAGGCCGGACCAGGAATGAGGGGCAACATCTCTCCCTCGAGACCTTTCCCAACCTCGCACTACAATACCTATGACTCACAACCGAAATACTGCATCTCGAACCGGATTTTCAGAGGGGTCACATGCATGACCTGAAAATACCTTCATCCGACCTAGGAAACTTGGGGTCCTCTACCTGATTTGACCCAGAACTGTGGCGAACCCAATGCCAAAATTCCCCGACCCTTGAACTGTGCATCCACCGATGGCTCTACCGCTGGTGGGTACCGATTGGCGCCGCAGTGGCCATCATTTGTGCCAACATAACCACTGCGCTGCGAACTTCCTAGTCTGATGGTGTAGGTACAGGACAGCCTGAGGCGGTGTCGTGCCAAACGGCTCTGGTGAGAGGGGAATCACGAGAGGGCCGTGATGACTCCCCATATCGCCCTAAGATCGGGCTGACTCTGAATGAAGCTGAGGCATCCTGCTGGTGCCTCTCCTGCTACTATATCTAACCTACCTGTAGTGTGGGTGTCGCTGGTCTGCCATTTTATCTGTGGACAAAGATTATGATAAGTTTTTTAGGACTAACTTTACTGTACTGCCTTCATAGCACGACTGAATGAGAAGAAAGAGTAACCATCCAACAAGTGCCTTTGCAGCCTCCTGCCTATAGTATGTGGTGCACAACACACTATGGGGACAAGACTCTACTTATCACTCGCTTTGCACTTTGGGACACACACCTGCTCAGCTGCTCAAGTTTGTCACGCCCCGCCCTGGGTATGACTGGCACCTGGTGCCCTAGTAGACCTGGACTGCTAAAACTCGAGCTCATACATCTCGTGCTCTGGCTGGCTTTACCCTGTGATTCCTGAATCAACCAATATATAACGGCTGTAACACAGCCCTCCGGCCAATTGGGCCTATAGCCACCTGTCCTGTAGCATCAGCCAATCAGAGACATAATCGCTAAAGGAAACCATGGCAATAGACAAGGCCACCATGCTGTCTTGTTATCTCTAACTCAATATAAGGAATACCGAACATCTACGTGATCGTGTCACCACTACTATCCAATACGGCCCCACATGGCCAATACACCAACAACGCTAAACAGCTAAACGGATGCACGACCCTACACGACCGCACCAACTACAGGGAGATATATGTACACGGCAATCTGCAAGCTCTATGAATACTAATAAAATGGCTCAGAAAGGGCCCCTAATTTCCAACGCGACTGCATAACAAAAGAAAGGAAATAGACCTCTAGCTTGTCTAGCCTCGGATGAGACAGGAGCTGATGACTCAATAAGCTAGCTGGAATCATTGAGGGATCGGCTCCTCGTCTATGAGGCACTCTGTAGGCAAGTACGCGCCCAAACGAGCGCGCACCACCGTACCAGTATGCAAAGCAACTGAACACAATGCAATATAAATAACATAACTAGAAACTTTGAATAACAGGAAATTTCTGGATTCGTAAGAACTGATAGAATCTGAGTCAGACTTTTCATACCGAGAATAAGGCGTGGAGCAAAATTCGTTGATGCGGGCTGACTGCCACACCAATAAATAAACATATATACATATATAATGTCAAGCAAGGACCAATACCAGACCCTTGTTGGAAGGTGCTAACCAATCAAACAACCTATATACTCACCTGGGCCGGGCAAACCATCCAAAATAAGTCACTCCGCCAATCATCTACTAAGTACGAGCACCTCTACCGCCCCCGGGTTCCTGGGCCTTGGGCCTTGGCCATCGATATAAATAATCGTGTTTGAGTCCGGAGGGACTCCTATACAGTAATCTGTAACTGTAACTGTGTCTGTATCTATAATTTTAATTCCCAAGTGCAAGCGCGCACAATATGGTAAACTGTACTGCTATGCTGACGCTCGATATGGGGAAAGCTTCATCCCATCTTCGTCCTATCAAGGATCGCATGCCACCTCTGGAGATCACGCGACACCCACCCTCCCAGTGGCCGACACAGCCCAACCCAGGGGCGGCGAGGATGCCTGGCGGTGCCCTCATGACAAACAAGTCTCAACAATCAATAATCACATATAGCAAGCACGCCGGAAACTAAAAATACTATTTGTATTCATTTATTCAACCTTTATGTGTTATACCGATTCTCATACGTATTTATACTATATTTGGACAGACCAACACCATATACTACATTCTGTGGATATCTGACTATCCGTCTACATTGTATTTAGATATTATCTGGTTACCCATATTGTTAACTTTTTATTCTGAACATATGTCATAATATTATAAACATGCTTGCTAAATCAAACATCACATTAAACTCATACGGACCCAATTCTTGACTTAATCCTTTCATAACACACCATCTACCGTACTGGATTACTAACTTGTCGAGGAACGATAGCTTACATACCTTTTGCTTTGACTTCCTAACCAACGCGAAGCTCGTCACACGTACCTATTTCTCCCAACTGTATTTACATATATATCAATTAGAACTAAATACACTAATATTCTGAAGAAAACATACTTTCATATAATATAGCTCCAAACTTGCTTATCGGAAAAACAGTTCAAAACTTGTTATTTCTCGAAAGTCCAGAAGGGAGAAACACTCACTTTAAGACTAGAGTACATTGACACTAATTTGAGCAATTCCACTGACACTTAGCCTGGTAGCGCCGCTGATTTGCCAGCCAAATTTACGAAACTAAATCAGTAGGAAGGTCGCTCCTTGCTGCTAAAAATACCTCGGTATTTGAGGTTGAGGAGTCAACGCGTGCTTGACGGCGTAACTGAAAGGAAAATATCAACATCTCACGCCTCCTCATTTTCTTTTTTATCTAATTTATGGAAATTTTATGAAGTTAATGAAATAAACTGAAGTTGGAGGCTTTATATACTGAGCTCTGATGCGGCCAACGTGTCACGGGGCCAACGCGAAGGCTTCCTCCGTGGACACGTTGCCATCACGGAGGGGCTCTGCCCCGGCTCCTTCCGATGGTTCGATGAATTTCTGTCCTGCCCTTCTCCGGCCTTTCCTGCATGTATGTATCTAAAACTTTAACCAACATGCGAATAGGCCATCCACATGTCGAAAATTTTCGTGCAACAATTAGGTTCGAAATTGAGGAATAAAGAAGTAAGCTAATAAAGGTTTTGTGGAGAGAAATCAGCTTGTCGAGGAGCTACTTAAAGCCTGTGATATAATGGCTAATACCCACACCTTCCCTCTTGGCCTGGGCCTGAGGCACGCTCCCAGCACCTTATCCAAATTTCAGATCTAGTTCATGCGTTCAGTTTTTTTACAGTCAGTGCATGTATGATTAGTTTGAATTCAGTTCATCATATCTGCTTGGAGCCAATCACTCGCTGGCCACTTTACATTCAAAGATTTGGGGATGGCAAATATCCTTTCCCTAGTTATTCAAAGATGTTTGCACTACATCTGATGAATGTTCCCAAGGAGATATTGACATCCCAGAAGTGCCTATGACTAGACTCTGGAATTTGGAATGTGTTCAGTAGAAAAGTTGGAAAATTGTAGGGATGATTCGTGGTACCCAGTCGTAGGATGACCAACGGATCGAGGGACGCCGCAGGCGTCGCCTTACCAGAACGTGAGGCCCAGATCGCGATGCACGGGCGCAGCCCCAAGAAACCCCAAGTCGACCCATGGCATAAGCATACATCTAACTCAATCAAAAACTGAATAACCATCAATACAATCACAGAGGAAGTCTAACTTGAATACAACATAAGAATATAAAATCCGGTCGGCTACATACATATATTTGAATAGCCTTCTAATCATGGACACGAGTTGATGGGACAAGATCCAACTAAATCAAACAAGCTGAAACTGCATACATAAAGAAAAGGTAGATAGTCTAGTCCTCTATATGAAGATCACCAATAAATCAACGCCATCCTGATAAGCTGACTGAGAGCGGGGCTGAAGCTGAGAGCCGGGTCCTGTATCATGAAATTATACAACATAGGAGTATGCGGTCAATACGTGGAATGTACCGAGTATGCAAGGTAAGTAGAATTCTAATGGGCAAAATCAGTTAAAGACAATGCATTAATTAAAACATAAATAATCAGTAGAAAACTGAGAGTAGGGTTTGCATGCATTCTTTCTAAAATCAAGACTTTCATAAAATGATATAAATATACTATAATAATCGAATCAATTGACTCAAAGCTGAATTCTGACATTTATAAAAGCTGAACAAAGGAGTCAAACCTCGCTTTAAAACATGCGTTTACATAAACTGTGAGTAATGAATGTGCATATCTGAAATCATGAGGAACAATTGGTGACTTCATCTTTTAACCGCATAAACATCAAGAGCTTACATGGTTTCGACTATTACACTCAAGTGGGCAGACCCATCCAAACCTTTCCAAGGCTAAGGACGCTACCATGATATCGAGATTGGCATGAAGGCCCATTCGGCAAGGGAATTCAAGGGAGGTCCGGCTGGCAGGTAGTATCAACCTACATTGGCGCGTAGTTCTGAGGCATAGGGTGATCGACCCATAGCTCATCACTGGTGCTAGACAATACCCCAAAAACATGTATATGCTCTACATCGATATAACTAAGACTGACATCGTCGCTTGACGATGCTTCAATAATCAAATACAGACCCCAAATACGAAATTATGGCAGAGAAGCCTTAGATCAAACCTTACCACAAGCTGAAAACATACTTAAGTTTTTCTCCAGAATGTCCATGTAAGTTATGCATAGGAAGACTTAACTCAAAACATACCACAATCTAGAATATAAAATTTGGAAGTCTTCACTCTAAAATAATGTGGTAATCTTAGTTTGGAAAATCATCATTTAAACTAATACGGGACGTTGCCAAAACTTTATCATACTTAGAAATACTCAATTCTCATCGAAAACGTAATTATAAACATGGGTAGCTTCAAATCATGCTTTTCATCATAATAGCTCATCATTATCACATATACTTCATAAATCTCACTTTTCATGGCCAATCCCACATATTTCAACATCCATAAGGCTAGAAACACAATTTTAATTGAAAATCACATAAAATTAGCCCATGCTTCAGCAAATCATAAACAAATTCACCAATTCATACCCATGTGTAGAGATAGCCAATTCATGCATTTTGGGTAAAAAACCCCATAGATCAATCATAGAATTTCATACTTTAGAGAGGATTGGGCATGCAGGAAGAAATCACCCATTCAAGACCCTACATACCTGATGAAGATCACTTTACTTCCTTTTGAATGCCCAAAAAGGAATTGAAATAAACGAAGAAGAAAGTCTTGAACGTTCCCTTTGGTCATCTCTCAATCTCTCCTACTTGCATGCATGGATGAAAAAAATGGGTAATCTGAACTTAACCCCATAAAAGGTCATTATTCATACCCAAAACGTCGTAGTTTAGGCTTTAGAGCCTTAGAAATTAAGAAAATCCCTTACTAATTCACAGAAAATAACTGTCGTGTGGTCCTAACGATTCCACCTAACGCACTCGCTAGAGGGCACGACTCGTTATATCGATCGTAGCGCACTGCCTTATTTGTTCCTTGGCTCATAATAGGTCACTTCATCAAGCCTACGCGGGTGACCACGACTCATGGTCACTACCGTTAAGTACACCGCCTAACTTTGTTTCTCCACCTTTTTCCCTCCCCACGGCTGACCCAACCACTCGTGGGGTCCCGACCACGAGTATTGATCTCGCCCGTGGGGTCTCAACTCGTCTAGTACTTCTTACTAAAACCCAGGCCATTCCCATAAGTCACCCAACGACTCGTTGTCCGTACGAGTCACGAGATGACCTGTCTGAGGCTACAACAACAATTTCCACTTTTTCTTGTTTCAACCTCCTAGGTCGATCTTCACGATCTCCTAGTGTATAATAGGGTAGCAGTTTGTTGAGGAAAAGTTGGTGGTAGCAATGAGTCCAATAACGACTCATGGAATGATGGTAACAGTCGTAGATTGGAGTCATCGCTTGCTTTCTGGTCTATCAGGATGGAAGGTAAGGGTCATGACACGATTCATGGTGAGGAACCAATGCATCGTGTGGTAAGGACTCATTGGTTGGATTTGTAAGACTGAGTTGAAGTTGTGGAAACAAGGTATGACCTGCTGTGGGAACAACGAAGTCATTACTCACTCTCGTAGGAAGGGTATAAGGAACATCTCAGTGGTGGTAACAGACGGGCCCAATGACTCGTGCGATGATGGTACGAGTCATTGTGTGATCCGTGGAAACCTAAAACTCTAGGTTGAGGCAGTAGCAATGACAAAGGAACTCCATGAGTCATGGTATCAAGATACAACCGTGGTGTGAGTCGCGGGAAGCCGCAGGCAGTTTTTCTGCAAATTTAATTAGGGAATTTTTATTATTACTAAGCTCCTAAGACCTAAACTACATTTTTTAAAGCTTATTTAGGAAGATTTTAAGATGTTTTAGCCTATTCTAACCTATTCCTCCTATGCATGCAAGATTAGATAATTTTAAAAGAGATCAAGTCTAGAATTCTTCAAGTTCATCCGCAAATCTCTTAGGCTTTCAAAAGTGTGTGTAGAATCAAATTACCCAGGTATGTAGAGAGCTATGAATGGGAAGCCACCCTCATGCCCAATTTCCTCAAGTTCATGAATTCAGTCTAATTCATGTATGATCTTATGGGGTTTTAAACTCCAATTTTATGAAATTCTCATGATTTGATTATAAGGTTCCCTTTAATGTTTCAAAGTATGTTTTAAGATTCATGGGAAAGATTTGTATTCCTATTTTGATTATAAATTCATGATTTTAAGTTTTAGAAGATTATGCCCAATTATCCAAAGTTTCATGAAAAGTCAAGTTTATGATTCATGATTTCAAGTATGATGAAATATCTAGTATGATTGAATGATTATAAACTACCTATGTATGAATCCATGATTTTCCTTATGAATTCGATTTTAAATAAGCATGATGTTAAGACTTGGGCAAGCCCGCTCAAGTTTAGCATGATTTCATGATTTAGCCAAGGCTAATAAGTTCAATTATTTCAGATGTTGAGTCAAGACTTCATGTGTTAAGATTCAAGTTATGTTTTGACATATGAGTATATGAGCATTATGGCACTGTTTTGGGAGAAAAGAGCACTGAGCAGGATTGGGGTTCCAAGGTTCTCCAGTTTCATGAACAAGTGCCAACATAGGTATAATTTGAGGCCTCTCAAAAGAGCGCTGTTTCTCGGCCCAAGGGCCCACTGTGATATCACACTACTTAACTTTATCCCGGAAAGGCTTAGGATGACTCCCCTCCATAAGGGCAAGATGTGGGATCATCATGAGTCATACATGGCGGTTGTTGGTTACACGAGTCTCCCCCATTGTTCCTCACTTCAGTAATGCATGTTAAGATATTATTTCATGTTTTCAGCAGGTTTGATCCAAGAATCAGTTCATGAGTTTTTACCTATGATTTCAGATATGGTAAGCCATATGCACTTACTTCAGTTTATTTACTCATGTTTTCAGAGATAAGCATACAACTCTTACTCAAAATTTTATGATGTTATAAATTTAAGTTATGCATGATTCAGTTTTATTACTTAGCCTCGTTTAACTTACCTTGCATACTCACATTCATTCCAAGTAATCGACCGCATACTCTATGTGCTGTATCGTTTCGTGACATTATGCTCTTTTTTTTACAGCTAGATTCAGTCTCGCTGTTAGCCAGTTTTTAGAGCTCGTCCAGATTTCTTATTGGTGAGTACTCATCCTTCGAGAACTGCTAGATAGTCAATACTATTATCATTTTCAGTTTCAGACCAGTGAGCTAGCTTGGGAAAAGGTCCTGTACCAGCTCAAAAGTAGTATGTTAGAGGCTGCACATAGCTTTGCATTTTCAGTTTCAGATTCTGTGTTTGAGATTTCAGTTGTTTAAATATTTTACTATTCAGACTTCCGTTGTTTCAGAATCTAGTCTTCTGCTTTATTTGTGTTGAGCTTCAGTTTTTATGTTCATGTCATGGGTTGACTTGGAGCCATTTATGGTTCTAGGTTCCATGTATAGATTCTTTATCATACTGTGAGCCAGAAGATATGGAACATCACAAGAACTTTCTTGATTGTAATGTTGGCTAAGGGACAAGTAGGATTGATATTTCGTTTAATAGTGACCACCACCCTAAGCACTTTGAAGACATATTTCACTTTTTTTGTCCACCATCTCTTTCCTTGTTTGTTCACCTTTCATCTACTCACCCTTGTCTTTTCTTTTCATGTCCCATTTTCACTACTTGACTACTAATTTTTTACTCATAGAATAACTAAGGATTTTACAATTAAAGCTCTATTTTTCATTTTCCTAGCAGCAAGTAGATAACACAATTTTGCTGGCACCCCTTTTTCACTTTTCTTTTCTTACCACAAATTTTTCTTTTTCCTGCAAACATGGTGGACCTTAACTTTCAAGTCTAAAAGTACCTAAGATTACTTTGGATAAAAAATCTAAAGTCTCACACCAAAAATTAGATTAAGCTACTTTTTTTGGCTAAGAAAGAATAAGGCTTTAGGCTCAAGCAACTAGGAAGAATGATTAGAGGGTAAAACAAAATGTAGGAAGAAAAAATATATGGCTTATACAAAGCAAATTCTTTGATCATCCTCAACTCCCTACCAACTAGTTATCCTACATACACTAAGGCAAGTTCTAAATGCTACAATATATACACATAAAGCAATTCAGCTCACCTCTCTTGGCAACAAGACCTAATCAGTTTCTTTAAGAATTGCATATTCCACACAATCATATTGAATGACAAGTTTATTCATAATTGAGACTCCTAAGGATATGTTGAGTTAAATTAAAGAGATATGTGTGTCTCTCATGGATCCTCACTCATGCAATCAAGATGACCACTCTATTCACTCCAAGATAGCAACTCTAAGCAGCATATTAACAAGTATACAAGCGGATGACCTATGACTCAATCCTAAAATAAAAAATGTGATGGCTTCCTCAAGACGGTCATCACCATCTATCAAAGGAAACGTCATTATTTCGCCGACGACGACAACGAATCATAAAAATGAAAAAAGTTACCCGGCCTCAAAGGTCTCCCTTCGGAAAAAGAGCCGAGACCATGCTGAAAAATCGAAGGGTGTGATGAGATATGTCATTTAAAAAAAAAAATTCAAACAAAATATGATGGCATACCTACCCTTAAACGTGATCAACATGGGTAAAAATGACAAATGGGCATAAAATATGCCCAACATCAACGCTTATTGACTATTCTATTCTTCTCTTTATTTTTCTTGGACGTTGATTGTCTTTCTTTTTCCTATATATAATTTCCTATAGATGATTATCTTTCTTTTTCCTATATATAATTTCCTCAAATATTCATGCTGGAAAATAGTGAAATGAAAAGCCATTTCTTCTTTCTACCTTTTTTTTCCGGATTTTATATTATTTCAATTTGCTAGATTCTACCTCTTCTATTTTTATACTAAAAGAACTTGTTAAATTCTAAAGAATATATACCTACACCGGACAAAATAATTTTAAAATAATGACAGACACAACTCAAACTATGAGAATTTTTGTGATTTCAATATTTCAAGAACTTCAGCATCGCTGGTAGACATTCTCTTTGACATCCACAATTATTACTTGAAATTAACCACAAGGTCTTGAAATTATTATTCTATTTCTGGCAACTTCATATCTGGTTGTGTGTCAATTTTAAACGTTTAAGTATGAAAGTAGATATAATTGTTCAAACTCACATGTTTAGAGTTGGAAATTATCAAATCTAACTTCAAACCTAAATATATAATGTTTAAACTACACAAAATACTATATCAACTTTAGATATGCAAATTTGAAGTTAGACATCATACTATGTGTTTTTGTAACTTCATATTCGAATATTCAATTTTAGTCCTGCAGTACTTTCTAAAGTGATTAAATACCAAATAATTTATAATTATCGGTCCTTCAAACACAGCTATATGTGTACTCCCCACCCCAAAAGGGTCCATGAATACTGCTTTACTTTCATCATTTATATTGTAAATGAATTGTAATCAAATTCTCAATTTATTTTAAAAAAAATAAAAAAAATAAAAAAAATAAAAAAAATAATATAATTTTTTCCACGTTTCTCAGAAAATCAAAATGTCGAAAAATCTACCATTCGACGTGAAAAGGGCCAAATAAGTAAAAATCTTAATTTAAGGTGGTTATGCCATGTATACCCTAAAATTTCAGTTATAATCGTTTGGATTTATGTTTTTTCATTGTAATAAAGTTATTAAATTCAAAGAATTATTTATATCTCAACTCCCTACGTTTACCCGATATAATTTTATCTGGAAAAAAAATATTTTATGGTGTAGGTATTACCATATACTCCCTCTGTTCTACTTAATTTGTTTGTCATAGCTAGTTTGGAGTATTACAGTCGAAGTACTTAATTTTTAATGTGAATTTCCAATATAAATTTTAAGTTTTTTAAAAGTAAAATTTATATAAAAATATTACAACTTAAAATAACTAATAATTTAAAATATCAAAAAGAAAAATTTAAAAGGTATAGTGAAAGAAGAATTTCTTTGAACCCCAATGATAGTATGCCAAACAAAGTGAAATGAGGGTATTAAATGGAATAAATTTTGAGGCTCAAACAAATACAAAAGCAGCACGCACTCATGGGCAATTTACATGTAAAATATAGAGTTAGTGAATTTGTCTTTTCAATTCACACATATATTTTATTTAAAAAAATATATATATAATATTATCTGTTGACACTTCGTGGTCACAAAGATTAAATGATATACTGAATCAAATATTAAGTTATTTATCTAAAAAAATGAAGGATCAAATTTTTTTTTTTAAAAACAAAATTAGTGATACACCAATAATTTAAAATTTCTAGATTCGGTATCTCCCTTTTAGCATGATCACATGTATTATGTTTTAAAAATTCCTTCATAAAAATTGAGATAATGGCCAGTTCGTTACTACTAGCTAGTGTGGTTTAACATTATATGCATGTAAGATTTATTTTTCTTAACTGGAATTAAGGGTCAGATTAGGACGTGATAATAGTGAGTGGTGACTGATTGTTTTGTTCCTTGTCACTGTCCCATTAGTGAGTGGTGTAACTGCAATTAAGAATAGATAAGGCCCTTGGCTAGTATTGGCCGTTCTTCAATAAGTTGGATAATGACTTTTCTCTTGCCAGTTGAAATATTTCACACATATTGTCAAATTATTAAATATCCAAAATTTATTCATCCGGATTAATTTAGATCTGTGTTGGATAGGTACATTAATGGGTAAAATGTTTCTATTAAAAGCTTTACGTTTAAACAATTCAAAATCTAAATTTTTTAATTAAAATTCAGAATCTCAATTATTTTATTAATGTTATATTTCACACATCAATCATTTATCTGAAACCCTATATTTTCAAGTAAAATATAATTACAAGCTATTTTCAAACATCGTATAAAGATAAAATTATTATAAGATAATAGAAAACTAAAATGCAAGAAAACATATTGAACAATAAATTTGATCGATATCCTTTTCTTTTCTCCTTGATGTGTCCAAAATAAGGCACAATAAGAGAGTCCCTTTATAGAGAAACTAGTCGTGATGTGCCGGGTAATGCCTGGCCCAACATTTATTTATTATATATATTGTGTAGCTGATAAGTTAAAAATAGTTATCTATGTAAATAAAATATTTCACATGAACAAATGCACGTAAAAATAAGTAATAATCACAAGTTTAAAAATTACTATGTCTTAAAATATACAAAATTATTAAATTATCCCGATCCACATACCTATATGAAATGTATTTTATAAAGCAAAATTAAAATATTTAAAATTATCAAATACCCCGTCAACAAGCAGACATGTTAACGGGAGGTGCCTGCTTAACTTTAACTCCCTTTTATGTAAGAGAATACATTTAGATTGCAACTTAGATTTCTAACTAATTTTGGAAATCACCAGCTATTTGGAAACAACTAATTTTGATTTTCAGGATACTTCCGTATAAATAATTACATAACACTCTTTTTGATATCATTCATTAATATATATTATGTTTAGTTAAAATCTTATTAAAAATATTTATGAAAAATAATAATAAAGAATGGATACATGTATTTTATAATACGCATTGATACGCCATTAAAACCTTATCAGAAAGTATTTAATGGTATAAAATCATGATTGCTGAAAAGAGCACAATACGTATTTAATTCTACTAAATGAAAACATCACTCCATGTCCTAGAAGTATCGTATCTCCACCTTATATGTCGGTTTTCAAATGTTGACGTTTATAACGCCTTGGTGAATGTCACGATTTGAATGGAGGCTCGGATCGTAGACACGGGACAAGGGACCCCGAAGACCCTGGGGTCGACCATGACATGCATACAATTATTCTCACTAACAAGTGGAACATTAAACATAAACATAGCGGAACGAACTCATAGTGCCAACACCACGAAATAATCGGACGTATACAAGAGCTGAGTACTACATACTAATCTGAAAGCCTCAACCACATACGATGGGTTGATGGGATAACATCCCCAACTAACCAACAATACCGAAACTCAAGATAACATAAAAGTCTGTCAAACAACCTTCGAACATGAGGACTCACCAATGAACTGATAGCGTAAGCTGAGATGGACTAAGAAATTGAGGATCTAGCCCGAGATTTGGACCCCGTATCATGAAACGATACAACATAGAAAGTATGCTAGCCAAAGACAGGAATATACCGAGTTTGCAAGGTAAGTAAAACCGCGAAGTAATATAAATCCATTTAAGCAAGTTATACATATATCATTGATCTTGGGCATAATTACATGCCAAAGTGATACTTTATAAATTTAGTTTTCTGTTTTGTTTATGTATTTTAATTATGTACATTTTCATGCCTTTTTATATAAATGAGAAGAAATATTAACAAACATGATTAGTCCATATTTTTGAAGGAAATAATGCATTGGAGGACCCAATCCATGAATTGGTGAAGTGGAGGAATGATATTGGAGCGAAACACCAAAGTTGGAATAAATTAGCGATTTAAGAGGGCTTCGCGTCCTCCGTGACACGTTGGCAGTGCCCGATACACTCCGTGACACATTGGCAATGCTCCACTATACACACCGTGTCACGGAGGCAGTGCTCCGCGATATACTCCGTGACACGTTGCTTGTTATTCCGGGAAAAATTCTCACTAGTATAAATAGAACACTTAGGTTTTATTTTTATTCATTCTGACTTAGTTGAGCAAGGACGTTGGTTACAGTGCTTGAGGGGACGAAAATCTTAGGGTTCTTCTCTATCTCTTTCTCCTTTATTTCAATTGTTTGCATGATTTATACTCATTTGATGATGTTTAATCCACAAATGAGTGGCTAAATTCACTTCTTGCTGAGGTTAAGAACATTTGTAGTGGAAATGTAATTGTTGATCATTTTGGTTTTCATCTTTTCTTCAATGGTTGTTCTATCAATTCTGTTCTTACCGCATTAATATTTGGCCAATGTTAATGTATATTTCAAAAATCCAGTTTTATCTTGAAAGAGAAAGAAATTGGAAAGGTTTGAATTGGTAGGATATGATCTCTTCTTGTTTGGGAAAATTGAGAATTGATTTACCTTCGAATAGAAATATATTTGAAAGTCGATTAGTCAATTAAGGAATCGGCTTTGTATGGCTAGAACAAGGAATTTTTTGTCACAGAAATGTAGGCTAGTTCATGATTCTTAAGCGGTAGAATACGAAAGTTTCTATCCATAGGAAATAATTCTTGACTAGCAACCGAAGGAAAGATTAACCGAATTGTATCGATAAATTACTTCCCCGTACAAGTTCGTTTTTAGCCTCAAATTTTGCTCATTACTATAGTTCGACTCACACTTTTTACAATTTTGTCTTAGATTAGTATGTAAATTAGAAACAAACTCTCAAAATCTTCTTTAAATTGTTGTCTGCATTTTTAGAGTTAGAGTTCATTAACACTTAATCTTGGATTAATAATTGCCTAGTCCCCGTGGGATCGATACTTGGCTTACGTTAGCCACTTTACTACTTGTTCGACTAATGCACCCTGGCGTGTAGGTGCGGGAAACAAGCCGAACAAGTTTTTTGTATGCTGTTGCCGGGGACTGACAAATGGTAAATTATTTTCTTAGTGTTAGTTTACAAATTCTATGTAAGTGTTACAACTTGGTCTTAGTGTTTGTTTTAATTCTTTGTGATTTTTTTCGGATAAATTCTTCTTGACATGACATCGTGGAACACAATTGGTTTAAATGGTGGATACTCCTACTTTGATAAGTCTTGTCTGAATTGTGGAGGAATCCAATTGTGGCAACACTATAACACGTGCAATTTATGTGGTGGTCAAGATGGGACATTGGGCGCTGTCCGAATGCATACCCCCTCCCCCGAACCCCTACTATGATCCTTCTGTGTTTTTTCTAAATATAGGCATGTTGAAAATGAGGACTTGGGACGCCAAACTCGAATAGAAGACATGCTGAAACAACTCCTTGAGCAATCAGAAGCAATGAAGGAGGCGATGACAGCATTGAGAATTCAGCAAGAAGAGAATGCAGAGGCTCTAGAAAGGATGAGCCACAAAGTCACGGAGATGATTGCTGAGGCTGAAGCTTGTGATAAAGTGCAGGTAACAGTTTTAGGCGATATTCAAGAGAACACAAGAGGAAGACAAGGTGAATTTGTGGATAACACCCAAAAATTAGAATCTCTTGAGTGTCCCCGTGATGGGCTCACACTTATGAAAAATTCATACGTAAGAAGAGATAGAGTATACCCCATTTGACATTAATGGAGAGATAGATGTTGATGCGGAGAAGGTGTATACAAGTAAGGAGGTCAAGCACAATGTAGTTTCAGAGTCGAGGTGTATTGGACCCCACTGAAGCATTTTCAACATTGAGCTTGGTTGACAACAGAAACAGAGTCTTCCAAGCTTATATAGAAATGTCTAGAGGAGGACCAAGCCCCGTATATTTTGAAATTTGCTAACTCGGAGAGACAAAATGACTTCGGCTTACTTAAGGGCCAATAAGTCTCAAAGGCAACTCACTGCTTAATCCTACACCACCACCACCCCCGGAGCATAAGAGGAAATTAGAGAAGAAATTAGGGGTGAGATTCATATCCTCAAGGTGGAGGAAAAAGCGGTGAAATCTGATACGTCGTGCCGCGACGTAAAATTAGGCGCTGCTTGGGAGGCAACCCAAGGGTACCACGGGTACCATTTTAATTTCCTTCATATGTATTGATTTTATTTATTTTTCATCTTTTTTTTGTTTTTGGTGGAAAGTTACACAAATGAGGGGAAGTCTGAAAGTACCGTGGAGGGAAACTAACAACAAGCATTGAAGAGAAAGTGTGGGGCCTGAACAATTCGCCTTCAAAGTTGAAGGAAAGCATGCTGTTAGTTAGGCCTAAAGGCCTCAGGGCATTTCTCACCCTCTTTAAATGTTAATTTGATGCTATGGGGACATAGCATGATTCAAGTGTGGGGTGAGAAAAATTTTAAAATTTTTGTGCTTAACAATTTTTGGTGAATGTAATGCTTGTGAGAAATATTTGAAAAAAATAATTCATTTTTGAGTCAAGCATGACTTCATCACCTGCTGATCTTTCTTCTGTGTGTGGTTCTTTCTGACAGGTGGTTCTAAACCAAGAAGAAAAAAATTTCTTTGTATGTAATGTTTGTAGTCATAGCTAGAGAATATTTCCATGATGGCTTGATGATGACCGTCTTGAAGAAAAATTAGTCAGTAGGTTGGTTTTTGAACCCGTAGCCAATTGGATGGCTAGATGTTCTTGTGATGTGCTATGCATGATTGCAAGATACAAGTGTGGTTAGTGTTGAAGCATGTAAGAAGTGTATGGGAACTTTGTGTGTGAGACACTTAGGCTCTTGAATTTGACTCAATGTTATTGAAGCTTAATTTTGAATTCCTTTGGTTATGTTGAGTTAAGAGTCTGCGAATGTGTCTTGAATTGAGCATGTGCTGTGAGTGTAAGTTTTTCGAATATTCCGTAAGCATTGTGAATGTCTAGAACTTGCCTGGTGTATATAAACTGGAAATGAAGGATGAATTGTAGGAGATGATTTAGGCATTTCTTGAATGAACCTAAATGTTATCCCTCACTTTACCTACCTTGAATATTTAATCCTAGTTAGCCCCATTGAGCCTTGAGCCTATTCTTTGATAGCTACAACATGTTTAATCCTTTTTCTTCATTAGCCTTGAATTTGATCCAAAACCAAGCGCTATGAAATCCGAAAGAGTGAAGGAGTGAGAATTGGGAAAAGGAAAAGTAGCAAGTTTTAAAAGTTGAGAAAAGGACAAAGGCACCCTGTAGGAAAAAATGGTTGATTATTAGTTGGGAGTAAGAAAATAAATGAATGAAAAAAAATTGCTTAAGTAATTTTTTATTACTAAGCTGAGTGGTGTTAAAACAAAGGGGAACAAGAAGAAAAAAATCCAGGATTGAAAAGAATGAGGGTGAAGTAAGAGAAGATATCCTTAATGAAGGTTAAAGTTATTAAAAGCGCTTGGGGGATAGTCATTATTACTGACCAGAATAGTACCTACCTGCCCTTAGCTTACATTGGCAAACCCATTAAGTCCTACTTGATCTTACGTTCATACATCCTTGGGCCATGGAGTAAACACTAAGGGCAAAACTTATGGGTCACTACATGATGCATGTGAATTCTTTGTGAGAGCTGAGCGTAATTTTTATTCATGTGCTCCAGTTTCTGGTGTGATTGAAATATTTGTGAGTAAAAAGGGGTAACTCTCTTGCTGTGTGAGGTACATGTTTAATGAGAGATAACATCGATGTCGGATTTCTTGATCAGTTGATTTGCATGGGTTTCCAAGATTGGAAAGTCGATTCTTGAGGTTAGAAAGTCTTAACGGAGTTGTATATCATTGATTAAATAGTGCAAGCTCTATTTTTATCTTGTTATCTAAATAATCATTATAGATGTATTTGAATTCATTTGCCATATTAGCTATGTGTGTGTCTTCATGTGCATGAGATGTAAAAGGTTTGTTCGAGGACGAACAAGACTTTTAAGTGTGGGGTTGTGATCTTGGGCATAATTACATGCCTGAACTTATAACTTAGTTTTGTCTTGTTTATGTATTTACTTATGTACATTGGGCGCCTTTATATAAATGAGAAGAAATATTAACCAAATATGATTAGTCTTGTTTTTGAAGGAAATAATGCATTGGAGGACCCAATCTATGATTTGGTGAAGTAGAGGAATGATATCACGGGAGCCAAACACCAAAGTTAAATAATTTGGGCGATTTCCAGAGGCTCCGCTACCTCCGTGACACGTTGACAGTGTCTGCGATGACGTTGGCAGTGTTCATGATAGGCACACCATGTCACGGAGGCAGTTTCAATGATACACCTGCAACATGTTGTTTGTTATTCCGGGAAAAATTCACTATATAAATAGAACACTTAGGTTTTATTTTTTATTCATTCTGACTTAGTTGAGCAAGAGTGGGTTACAGTGCAGTTGAGGGGACGAAATCTTAGGTTCTTCTCATTCCTTTCTCCTTTTTATTTCAATTGTTTGTATGATTTATACCATTTGATGATGTTTAATCCACAAATGAGTGGCTAAATTCACTTCTTGCTGAGGTTAAGAACATTTGTAGTGGAATGTACTGTTGATCATTTTGGTTTTTCATCTTTCTTCAATGGTTGTTCTATCTTTTCTTGTTCTAATGCATTCAATATTTGGCCAATGTTAATGTATATCTAAAAACTAATTTATCTTTGGAAAGAGAAAGAAATTGAAAAAGTTGTCAATTGGTAGGATATGATCTCTTCTTGGTTTGGGAAATTGAGAATTGATTTACCTTCGTAATAGAAATATATCTGAAAGTCGATTAGTCAATTACAAGGAATCGGTTTTGTATGGCTAGAACATGAATTTCTTTTATCACAGAAATGTAGGTTGAAGGTCCATGATTCTGTTGGGTAGAATATGAAAGTTTCTATCCATAGCACAATTCTTGACTAGCAACCGAGGGAAGATTAAATCCTGAATAGTAATTGATAAATTACTTTCCCGCATGTTCGTTTTTAGCTTCAAATTTCTACCTATTACTATAGTTCGATCACTTTACAATTTTGTCTTAGATTAGTATAAATTAGAAACAAACTCTAAAATCTTCTTTAAAATTGTTTTCTGCGTTTTTAGAGTTAGAGTTCATTAACACTTAATTTGATTATTACCTCTGTTCAAATTTGTGGATCGATACTTGGCTTACTTTAGTCACTTTACTACTTGTTCGACCACGTGCACTTGCGTGTAGGTGCGAAATGACAATCATAAGCTTTAAGGATAAGAAGAAGACTACATGCGCATTCATTGTGAAATCATACTATTATACATGACGTATGGCTTAGAACATCATGACTGACTCGAATGACTCAAGCTGAAACATGACATTTATATCAAATGTGAAACCATGAGTCAAACCTTACTTCTTGTACATGCATTAATAAATAATCATCATGAATAGTGAATATGCAAATATGAAATGATATAGACAGGGAGACTCGTCACTTAACCAATATACCAAGATAGGAGCTTACGTGGTCCCAACTGTCACACTCAAGTGGGAAGAGCCGTCCATAACCTTGCTCGTGTGGTGATGGACACTACCAAGATATTAATATCAAGATGAGCCAATCGGGCCGGGGATAGCTCAAAAAGGAGGTCCCACTCATAATAGTATCAACCGCATGTTGGCGCGTAGTTCTGGGGCATAGGGTACCGACCCTTAACCCGCTCGGTGTGCTAGACTCTTCTCCAAAAATATGCAATGCCTCTACATCGTATATAACAAAGCTCAACATTGTCTATTGACGAAGCTCAACATGAAATCATGCATGACTCAATATCGCATGAAACGAAGCTCAACATTGTCTATTGACAAAGCTCATTAATGAAATCATATCAGACTCTTAACATCATATGAAAATGAAGCTCAACATTGTCCTTCGACAAAGCTCAATAGTGCCATACATTTAAAATTATAAAATTCATGTATATGAGAAGATTTATTTTGAAACGTACCACAAGCTCAATCATTGGTGGGAGAATTTACCCCGAATCATGTGGTAAGCTACATGTAGAAATATTTACTCAATGTACCACAAGCTAGAATTCATAATAAAATTGGAAAATTAATTTAAAAACAATGTGGTAAGCTTAAATGGAAAATTATCGCTTTAATCAACATATGGACATTACCCAAATCTCTATCATTCTAGAATCCAATCTTTTCATTTAGGAAACAATATCAAAATCATGGGTAGTTTTAGAAACATGCTTTTCATCATCACCACACATTTACCATAAATCACCTATTTTATGAACTATTCACCCATGGACGTTTTCGATTCACCTTAGAAAATAATTTTTATAAGAGAAACAAGTTAGAATCCGCCCAAGCTTCGTAAAACATAAATATCAACTCAATCTAATCATACCCATGAATATTAAAAAAACATTAATAGAGTATAAAATTAGATAAAAAGGAAATAAAATAAAAAAATTCATAATTTAACACTAATTGATAGGAATTGGGCATGGGTGTGAAAGGAAGACACCCATTAAAACCCTACATACCCAAATAGATTGACCAAAGCTCCCTTGAATACCCACAAAGAAATTGATGGAAACTTGGGGAAGAAAACCTTGAATCTCCCAAAAATCCCTCTAAAGTTCTTGCATGAGAATGGTCATGCATAAAGGAATTAACTCATCTTATCACACTCAGAAAATATCCAAAACGACGTAGTTTAGGGTCTAAAATCGTGAAAAGTTGAAAATGCCTCACGAACTTGCCCTGAAAACTGATCGATAGAACCCACGGGTAGTATCAACGGGTCGTGAAATACATGGCCCATCCTGTCTCTTCTTTGAAAACACTGCTGAAAACCCATTCTCAGAATCGTACCACGGACACACAGGATGGATCTTCCTAAGCTTCAATGGAACGTTCCTTCGGTCGTTGTTTCCTTCTAAAACTCTGCACTCCCATTCTCCACGAGCCTCACCACGGCTCATTTCATGATACTCACCCGAGTCGTGGTTTTCACCCGTTGTCTCCACTGTGAAAGTCCACAACCTTACCACGACTGCTAACAACGGATCTCCATTCACAACAGCCGTTGTAACACTGCTGTTACCAGCCATCCGGGCTGACTCCTACCACGACCACCATGACGACTCGTTGTTTCTTACAAGGGTCATCGAATCAACTATTGTTTCCTGACATCTGAACTCCTGAACTCCTCGACTACAAAACGACGCCCGTGGGTTACTTTAACGGGTCGTGGGTACTCCGCCGCTCTGCAACTTTTTTTTTCCCAACTTTTCTGAATTTTGCATTTTTACCTCCTAGGCCTACTCCTAAGCACTCGGGGTACAATATCTCCCTTGGGAACATTCATCCTCGAATGTAGGAAACAAGCAGCAGATAGAAACATACAATATATCATAGCCATATACTGATCATTTTAACCAAAATTTTCACGGAATGCTACCTCCGAATAAGACCATATAGTTGAATCGATCTCATAATACATACAATATCTGCGCATTATAAAATAAAAATTGCACACATGAACTTAACATAAGAAAACTAGAGTAGAGTCATAGGGAAAACTAGATACCTCAAGTCGGCCGGTAGAGAACAAATGTGGATACTAGCCATCATGTCCGCCAAGCCTCCCACGTAGCTCCCCTCAACATGCCGATTTCTCCACAAAAGCTTAACTGAAGCTACTTCGTTGTTCCTCAGCTTCCGAACCTGGCGATCCAAGATTTCATGTATTGGGGATTTCATAACGAGCTATCTCTTACCCAATGTTGCCCAATGGACCACCAAGGCTAGATCACTCAAACATTTTTCAAAAGCGACATGGAAAATGGGATAATCAAGATAACTCCGATGGCAAGTCCAACTCATACGCCACCTACAACTCTTATCGTGTGTCCTCGGTAGGACCAACACAGCGGGGACTGAGTTTTTCTTTCTTCCGAAACCGCATGACTCCTTCATTGGGGACACCTTTAGAAATACCCAGTTGTCCATATTAATAAAATCCAAATCTCTTCTCCTCACCCAAGATATGATTTTTGACGACTCAGTGTTTTTAACCTATCTCTTATCAACCGAACCTTTACCATCGCCTCGTGAACTGAGTCTGGCCCTATCATAGCGGCCTCACCAACTCAAATCATATGATGGAGATCTACACCTCCTCCCGTAAAGAGCCTCAAACGTGCCATCTGGATATTAGAGAGATAATCAGTATATTATAAGCAAACTCGCATTAAGGGAAAGTGATCATCCCAACTACTTTGAAACTAAGACATGCTGCTCCCTACATGTCCTCGAGAGTCTGATTGTTTGTTCCGCTTGGCCATCCATTTGCGGATGAAAGGCCGTGCTGAGCTTTGACTTGAGTCCCAAGTCCCTTCGAAAGATCTCCAAAACTAAGAGGTAAACCGAGTACCTCGGTCTGAAATAGACAAGGGCACTCTATGAAGTCGAATCAACTCGAATATACAACTGGCATAATCATCCACTGAATCTGTGGTCTTGACTGGTAGAAAGTGTGCAACCTTTGTTAACCAGTCTAACACCACCGAAAATGGAATCATAGTATCGAAGTGCAGTACAAGGTAGGCCTCAGAATAATGAAATCCATATTTATTTTCTCCCACCTCAAGTGGGAATGCTAATATCCTGGAAGTACACCTCCCGGCCTTTGATGTCTGGTCTTTCACTTGCTAGCAGTTTCGACATTTTTCTATGAACTCACAATATATTTCTTCATACCATTGATATAAGTATATTTATGCCAAATCATACTCAAATGTATAGCTTTTGCCTTATTTGTCTAATAATGTGTGTACATTCTCATGTAAATTGTATGGAAGTGTGATTTTTATACTAACCAACATGATTAAAGTTGCTTTGTAGGAAAAACATGCTTTTGAGGAAAAATGTCATGTTTGGAGAAATCGAAGATTTAACTCGGAAACGAGTGAAGGAAGCGGTTGGTTAAGCAAGGAAAATTAAGCGGCTCCGCGATGGAGCCGTGACGCTGCCATCGCGGATGCACTCTGCCTGGGAAGGAAAAATTGCAATAAATCGCAGTGAGGGTCCGCGACTAGGCCGTGCCACGTTGACGCCACTTTCTCCAGACTTGCATTTCCGTAGAGGGTCCGCGATTGCACCGTGGCACGTTGGCTATGCTCCACGATGCATGCCGTGCCACGTTGGAAGCAATTACCTGGGCGGACAATTTCCAGGAGAGTGCCATGTTTGTACCGTGTCATTGAGGCAGTGCTCCGCGTTACACTCCGGGACACGTTGCGTGTTATTCCTGGAAAAATTTTTACTATTATAAATAGCACACTTAGGTTTATTTTCACACAATTCTTGACTTGGTGGAGAAGTGGGTTACAGGCAGTTTTTTGGGATGAAATTCTTAGGTTTTCTCTATCCCTTTCTTCTTCTTTTCAATTGTTTGCATGATTTCCATTCATTTAACGATGTTCAATCCACAAAATGAGTGGCTAATTCTCTTTTCTTGCTGAGGTTAGAACTAGTGTGTTGAAATGTAAAATTATTAATTGCTGGTCATTTTATCTTTTCTTCATGGTTATTCATTTAATTCTTGTTCTTACTACATTAATATTCAATAATATTATGTAAATCTAAAAGTCCGGTTTCACCCAGAGGGCAAGAAATTGAAAGTTGTGAATTAATAGGACATGATCTTCTTTCTTGGTTTGGGAAAATTGGGAATTGATTTACCTCAGATAGAAATATACTTGGAAGTCGCAATTATATGTGTGGAATCGGTTTGTATAGCTAGAACTTTGAATTTTCCTTATCGAAAATGTAGGTAAAGGTTCATGATTCTAAGTTAAGCAAATACTAGAGTTTTAATCCATAGGCATAAGTTCCACTAGCAACCGGAGAAAAGATAAACCATGTACATCAATAGTTCGTTTTTTTACATGTTCTTTGTAGCCTCAGCATGCTCACATTCATAGTTCAGACTCAACTGTATAGATAACTTAGTTTAGTATAAAAATATATTTTCTAAAACACACAAACTTTTCTTCACACCGTTGTCTTCATTGTTGTAGTGGTAAATTAACACTGTAAAAGGTTTCACCTCGTATTCCTATTCCTGTGGGTTCGACATTCCGTTCTAAAAAGAGCCACTGTATTACTTGTACGACCTGTACACTTGCGGGCTCATCAAGTTTTTGGCGCTGCTGCTGGGACAGGCAATTGGTAAAAATTTCCTATGTTAGTTAACGAATTCTATACAAGCGTTGGATAACGTGTTTTTAATTTTATTTTATTTTTAAAGAACACATAAAAAAATATTTTTTGATTGTTTTCGGAATACCCTTCTTGACATGACATCGTGGAACACAAATGGTTTAAATGGTGAATACTTATATTTTGACGAACCTTTTCTGAATTTCGAGGACACCACTTGTGGCAACACGGTAACACGTATAACATGGTGGTCAAGATGGGTCGTTGGAATGACTGTCCTAATGCATACTCCCCTTCCCTGAGCCCTACTATGATCCTTCTGTTGTTTTTGCTGAATATAGGCATGATGAAAGTGAGGACTTGGGACACCAAGACGAATAGAAGACATGCTAAAAATGTAGATGCTTGAGCAAACGTAAGCAATCTAAGGAGGCGATGGAAGAAGTAAGAATTCAGCTAGAAGAGAATGGAGCGACTCTAAAGAGGATGAGCGCTAAATTCACGGAGATGATTGCTGAGGCTGAAGCTTGTGAGCAATTGCAAGTGCCAGTTTTAGACGATATTCAAGAGGAATTACAAGAGGAAGAAAAGGGTGAAATTTTCTGATGAAGCCTCGACATTTAGAACCTTCTTGAGTGTCCCCTTGACGAGCTCACTTGTAGAAAACTCGTTCAGGGGAGAAGAGATGGAGTATGTTCCCATTTGGAAAATACTGGAGAGATAGATATGGAGAAGAGGTATACAAGCAAGGAGGTCAATTGCATGCAGTTTGTGATGCAAAGTGCATTGGACCTTACCTCGCACTTTTCTACCTAAGTTTGCTGATCTACAGGAAATAGAGTCTTCCGAGCTTAGGAGGAAATGTCAAGAGGAGGACCAAGTCCCATATATTCTGAAATTTGCTGAGCCGAATAGACAGAATGACTTCACTTACGCAAGGGCCAATAAACGTCAAAGGCTACATCTACTTCTTGGTCCTTACAATTTTTCACCACCACCCCGGGAGCATAAGAGGAATTTAGACAAGAAATTAGGGGTGAGATTCATATCCTCAAGGCGGAGGAAAAAGCGGTGAAATATGATACGTCGCGCCGAGACGGTAAACCAGGCACTGCACGGAGGCAATGAATTGTAATTGTAATAGTACATGTGGAAAAAAAAAGAAGAAAAAGATTTTTATTTTTTATTTTATTTTAAATCACAAACAATTTAAGAAACAACATAAAAAAAATAAAAATATTTTGGTTTTTCAAACTTAGAATTCAACCGATTTCGTGTGTGTATGTTTACAGGTTGATCGGAGGAGAAAAATGCAAAGGAATGCAAAGGAGAAATGAGGTAAGAAAAAGTTTTTATGGCAACAGTGAGCTCAGGGATGGTTCCGTGTTTCCTGAGGAGGGCCTCCGCGTTACCCTCCGTGACACGTTGAAGGCAAAATCTGGAATTCTTAAAAATTCCAGAATGCTCAAGGCTGATGGTTTCCGTGTCACGGAGGGCATGCTCCGGGCTAAGCACTCTCCGTAACACGTTGACGTGTTAATCCCGTCGGGTCACCGGTCACCGGGCGACTCCGCGCGAAAATCCCACTTTAAACCCCTAAACCCTCATTTCTCTCATTTTCCTTACCCTCCGCGACAAACCCCAAAATCCCCTCCCTCAACGTGTCACGGCATTAGATTGAATTTCGTCAACTTTTCTTCTGCTTCAATCGAATTGTGCTGTATGTTCTTGAACTCAACTTCAATTTTTAGCTAAAATTTTGATTTCTAGCATGAACTAGGAAGAATCCACTTTGATATAAAATTGTTTCTAAATACATTTGAGTTGTTGTTAATTGCTTGTTTTAGTATCGTTGTGATCACATGAACTCGATAATTACGCTTAATTGAATTTGAAAGCGAAATTAGAAAAGTTTGTGAATTTGAAATTGAATTGAGGAGGAACTGTTGAAAATGTGTGGGGTTGTGCATGTTGGGTGAATGAATTGTATATGCTTATCGTGTTATGACTAAGAAACGATGAAATTATCGGGGGGTGCAAATTGGGTGAAATTCCAAGAGCTCATCGAATTACATGAAAATCGGGAATTTGCTTAGTTTGAGTTTGTGAAATATTCTTATTTTCATTTCTTTAGCTGAATGCCATGTAATGAAATGATTATCGATAGTATGTTGGAATTAGCTGTACGAAGTCTGAGTAGTACATAGAGGTTATACTGTCGCACTTTAAGAAGGCAAGAGTTTAATTTCGCTTATGCTTTTTTTTTCGTTTAGTTGTTCTAGTTTTGTATCTTTTGTAAATTAGAATAAATGGATCTTGCCAAATGCATAATATGAGCTAAGGACTAAGTGTGGGGTGACCGAGCCAAACCCAACCTTAGTCAAAGCTAAATTTAATTCAACTAACATTGTTACCGTCGTTTTCTTTAACAGAGACAATGTCTAGCAGGCAGGACAAAGGAAAGGGCGCATCGTTACCAGGCGCCGGAAGGAAAAGGTTAAGACTGGGAGCAGTCCCAAAGAGCACCGTAGCCCTCGCGGCCAACGCCGCCAATATGGAACACAATGGGTGACCCAGGAGGGGAAGAAATGGTATACCAAACACAAAGAAAACAAATACTTCCCGAGGGAATATATTGCACGGGAACCATTGGCACAAGAGGCTGGATGGTGCAAAGGATTGACGCCAAGGGCTACGTTTCATTTTCGACGAGCCCAAGGAGTGCAACCTGCACTTAATCCGGGAATTTTATGCCAACTCGGAACCCGACACTAAGGAGTTCACACCATCAAAATAAGGGGCAAGATTGTCACATTGGAGCCCCACCACTCAATGCCATCTTAGGGGCGCAAAATACAGACGCCCACGACCTGACAGCTGAACATCACTCCACCCTATGCGGATATCAGACGACATTAGTGGAGTCTGTCACGGCACGTTGGAGCAAAGACAAGGAGAGGGGTTACCATCGCATACCATGCACAGATAGAACAGGGAAGCCAGGATCTGGCTGAAAATCGTTTGCTCCTGTTTGATTCCTGGGCTGCACATGACAGATGTGACCCGGATCGTATGCTTGGTATACGCCTGATGAAAGGGCTGGAGATCAATGTCGGGGCGTGGTGATCATCCGCCATGAAGAGGGCCCGATTGCATCAAAGGGCACAGGCATGGATTCGGCGGCTGCTGACTACGTTCCCGAGGAGCCTGAGGTCGAGGAGGAGGCCCTAGACTACATCCCCAGATGGAGCGGTGTGCCCATAGACGTTACAAAAACAAAGGCACCCGACACCACCACGGGCCTCGGTTTCCACATTGGCCGAGCGACATGCTCGACGACCAATATATGTCCTGCATGTTGGGATCAGATGCTCCAGCTACGCATAGGCGGGGAGACTAGAAACGAAGGATGAGCTGTGGCAGCCTGACTTAGATTACCCATTTGGCGGAGAATGCCAGTGTTATGTCGGGTGGGCCCCGCTTTGTGTGGAGAGCCCAGAGATGATGATGTCCCCACGGACTAGGAGACACATCGCGAGGATTCCAGACGTGTTGAGTCGGAGGAGGACGACGGTGGAGACTCAGATATGGGGATGAGGCGGCAGCACCTGATGAGGAAGTGGAATACTTTGACTGATCAGGAGTTTCACGAACCAACTTTCTATTTGTAATTGCATGAACACCGGGATAAAAGGTTCGGATTTTGGTGTGGGTGGGAGTAGTTAGGTGGTGCTGAAGTTTACCTTATTTTGTATCATCGCATTGCTCTCTGTCTTGTTGTCGTGTTTGTTTTAATGTGACTTTGTTTGATGTGTATGTGCGTTATTGTAATATTGTTGTTGCGAAATTGTTGTTGTAAAAGTTGTGGAATGTTGTTAGCCAGTATCAAAATAGTTTTATCAAATCATCGATATTTTTTTTTTACTATTTTTCTTTTGGGTTTTTGAGTTTGTTTTTGGTTCTTTGTTGAGAAGAGTCCCATTGAACTGAAGTCATAAATAGTGACCCTTCCTATGATGGATGATGACGACCGTCTTAAGGGAAAGCGTAGCCTATAGGAGTAGTATAAATTCTTTTTTAAAGGGATTTTTTTATTTTAATTTTTGTTATTTGATGGAATTGTATCCCATGCATGTTGCTACCATATGGCTCCGACATCTTTGTTGCGTGTTAAAATATAATAATTATATGGCAAAAGATGATTCGTAGAAAGCATGCAAATTTTTGTACATATGTAAGACACTTATGCCATAGAATTCGATTCGTGTGATTGAGGCTTAATTTTGAATTCTTGTGATTAGCTGATTAAAGAATCTGTGAAGTCATCTTGAGTTGAGCATGTGCATCGAGTGTATAGTGAGGAATTGTTTATTCCATGCTATTGTCGACTGCCTAGAACTTGCCTGTCGTGTGTAATGAAACGAAATGAAGGGAAGTGTAGTGTAGGAAAGGATGTAGGCGTTTCTTTGTCAATCAAAAGTTTTTCTTGTTTCCCTTTTCATATCTACCTTGAAGATTAAATCCTAGTCAGCCCGTTGATCCTTTAGCCGTTACAAATTTTCTCTTCTGGTTTTTCTTGTCGAAAAGGGTGAATCATGAACCCTTCTTTTCGTGGTCCTTAAACCAAATCCGAAGCTCTTAAGCGCTCAAGAAAATGTGTATAATTTTCCCATGGTGTCAAGGAGTGAAGTACAAAAGAAAAGAAAAGTGATGAAAAAGAAAAGAAAGAAAGAAAAAGAGTCGAGGGTGAAATGGCCAGATTTGAAGGGAAGAAAGTTGTTTAACTCACTTTTCTTCGTTAGTCTGATGTTAAAGAGATGGGTGATAAATATAGCAACCAAGAGGAGGAGTGGAAGGAAGAAAATAATTCTAGTTGATGGGATGTGTGAAAGCGCTTACAAGCTGGTTGATTATTGGTTAGCCCAGTATATACTAGTTCCGTAGCCCATTACAACCCAAGTCCTACGGATCTTACATCACGCATCCTTATATTAGTGGAGTAATACACCAGAGGCAAGCTTATGGGTCATGACACAATGCATGTGAATTCGTTTGGGAGAGTGAGCGAAATTGTGTGTATATATATACCTGACATGAATTCTCCTTCGGGTCTGCGTGATTAAAACAGGGAATCTCTTATTGTTGTGAGGGCACATGTTTGGATGATGAATAAATTCGTGTCGGATATCTCGGTCAACTAATATGCATGAGTTTGGCATGATTACGTCGAGAATCGATGCTGGCTCGGAGGTCGGATTTATTAAGTGTCGCTGTAATAATGATACTATGCATGCTTTCTTGATGATTTGTCGTGAACGGGTGTATAACTTAGCTCGGATTGTCGAGCCTAAGTAGCCATAATGGATATCAATTTCATGTGTATAAGGCTATTGTTCGAGGACGAACAAGATTTTAAGTGTGGGGTAGGTGATAAGGGCATATTTATATGCCAAATCGATACTCAAATGTATAGCTTTTGCCTTGTTTGTCTAATAAATGTGTGTACATTCTCATGTAAATTCTATGGAAGTGTGATTTTATACCAACCAACATGATTGAGCGTAAGGTTTTGTAGGAAAACATGCTTTTGAGGAAGAAATGTCAGTGTTGGGAGAAATCAAGATGAACCAGAACGAGCAAGGAAGCGGTTGCTGAAGTAAGGAACACAAGGGGTTCCGGCGATGGAGCCGTGACACGCTGCCATCACGGATGCACTCTGCCTGGGAAGGAAAATTGCAATAAATTCCAGTGAGGGTCCGCGATCAGGCCGTGCCACGTTGAAGTGAATTATTCAGATGTTGCATTTCCAGAGAGGGTCCGCCATTGCACGGCGGGCACGCTACATGCCCATGATGCATAAACAGCCACGCTGGTAGCAATTACCTGGGCGGACAATTTCCAGAGAGCTTCCGTTTGCACCGTGTCACGGAGGCAGTGTTCGCGCACTCGTGACACGTTGCTTGTTATTCCTGGGACAAATTCCTACTATTATAAATAGTTAATAATTTAGGTTTATTTTCACACAATTTAATGCAGGAGAAAGAATGTGGTTACAGGTAAGTTTTGAGGACGAGAAAATTCCTTAGGGTTTTTCTATCCCTTTCTTCTTCCTTTCAATTGTTTGCATGATTTGCATTCATTTAACGATGTTCAATCCACAAATGAGTGGGTTAATTTTCTTCTTGCTGAGTAAGAACCAGTGTGCTGAAATGTAATTATTGAATTGTTGGCTTCTATTTTATCTTTTTCTTCTATGGCTGTTCTATTTAATTCTTGTTCTTACTACATTAATATCTGGCCAATGTTAATGTAAACTAAAAAGTCCGGTTTCACTGTGAGGGCAAGAACTTGAAAGTTGTGAATTAATAGGATATGATCTTTTCTTGGTTTGGGAACAATTGATTTACCTTCGTGGATAGAAATATACCTGAAAGTCGTATTAGTCATGTGTGGAACTTGCTCTTCATATAGCTAGAACTTGAATTTCTTCTTATCACGAAAATGTAGGTGAAGGTTCATGATTCTTAAGTTGTTTAAATAATAGAGTTTTAATCCATAGGCATAAGTTCCGACTAGCAACCGGAGAAAAGATAAACCATGTACATCAATAGTCTGTTTCTTTTACATGTTCTTTGTAGCCTCAGCATGCTCACATTCATAGTCTAATTCAACCATAGTGATATCCATTATATAAAAGATATTATCACAAACTTTTCTTCACACCGTTAGTTCTGTTTATTGTTGTAGTGGTGAAAATTAACACTGTAAAAGGTTTCACCCCGCATTCCTATTATCTCTGTGGGTTCGACATTCCGGTTCTTAAAAGAGCCACTGTATTACTTGTACGACCCGTACACTTGCGGGCTCATCAACCACATCTTCACCAATAGATTTCTAGCGGGATCCCGATACATTTTCGTGGGATCCTGGATGAATAGAATATTTGTTACCATGTGCCTCATGCAAATATCCGAACTCTCAAATCATCAATATCTGGGACATATATTAGATGATCCCTGGTATCGTAGCACACCATCTCCCCCTTGGGAGAAAACCTCCACCTTTTGACTCTGCACCGCCTCCTTTAGCTTCCTCAAAGTTGGATCCTCATCTTGTCAGGATTTAACATCAACCACCAAAGATGATTCTAACCAGTTTTGCACAACAACGCTGCCATCGGTCGAATCGATCAATCTAACTCCTAGCCTGGAAAGTCGGTGGACATCTTTCACCAACTCCTTCTTTCCCTCATCCACATTGGACAAACTCTCCATAGAGATCCCACTAAGTGCATTCATAACCACATTAGCCTTGCCGGGGTGGTAGAGAACACTCATGTCGTAGTCCTTCAATAACTCCAACCACCTCCTTTGTCGAAGATTTATATCTTTCTGTGAGAACACATATTGCAAGCTCTTGTGATCGGTTAATACATCCACGTAGACCCCACACAAGTAATGCCACCATATCTTCAATGCAAACACCACCGCGGTCAACTCAAAATCATGGGTCGAGTAATTCTTTTCATGAAATTTTAGCTGTCTTGAGGCATATGCTATCACTTTCCCCTGCTGCATTAACACACACCTGAGTCCAACTCGCGAAGCATCACAATACACCACAAAGCCGTCCATACCCTCGGGTAGAGTCAACACTGGTGCTGAAGTGAGTCAGGTCTTCAACTCCTGGAAGCTTTTCTCACAAGCCTCCGACCATTGGAACTTTACCTTTTTCTAGGTAAATCTAGTCAACGGGGCTGTAATGGATGAGAAACCTTCAACGAACCTCCGATAATAACCCGTTAAGCCCAAAAAGCTCCTGATGTCTGATGGGTTCATTGGTCTGGGCCAATTCTTTACCGCCTCGATCTTTTGAGAGTCTACTTTTATACCCTTACTTGACACCACATGGCCTAGGAATGCCACAGAATCTAACAAGAACTCGCATTTGCTGAACTTTGCATACAGTTGCTGATCCTTGAGGGTTTGAAGCACTACTCTCAGGTGAGAGACATGCTCCTCCTCGCTCCAGGAGTATATGTGAATATCATCAATAAATACAATCACAAACAGGTCTAGATATGCCTTGAATACCCTGTTCATCAGATCCATAAATGCTGCAGGGGCATTGGTTAGTCCAAAGACATAACTACAAACTCATAGTGGCCATACCGGGTTCTGAAGGCCATCTTTGGAATGTCACACTCTCGAACTCTGAGCTGGTGATATCCGGACCTAAGATCTATCTTCGAGAAACACCTGGCACCCCGGAGATAGTCAAACAAATCATCAATCCTGTACCTGTTCTTGACAGTGACCTTATTCAACTACCGATAATCAATGCACATACGAAGGGAACCATCCTTCTTTCGAATAAGTAATACTGGTGCACCCCATAGAGACTTACTCGGCCTGATGAAGACTTTATCCAACAAGTCTTTCAATTGATCTTTCAACTCTTTTAGCTCGGCTGGGGCATTCTGTAGGGCGGGATAGAAATGGGCTGCGTGTTGGGAAGAAGGTCTATACCGAAATCAATCTCCCGCTCGGGAGGTATACTTGGAAAATAATCAGGAAAGACCTCCGGGTACTCACATATGAATGGAACTGACTGAATGGTTGGGGTCTCGGACTCCACGTCCTTAACCCTAAATAGACGATACATGCAACCCTTGGAAATCATATTCCTGGCCTTAATATAAGAAATGAATCGACCTACAGGCACAACTGAACTACCCCTCCACTCTAAAACTGACTCACCCGGAAATCTAAACTCTACTGACCGGGTTCTACAATTAACTGAAGCATAGCATGCATATAGCCAATGCATGCCGAAAATAACATCAAAATCGGTCATGGCTAACTCTATCAAATCTGTTGAGGTGACCTTATGAAGAACTGAGACTGGACAATCTCTATATACCCGTCTAGCTATAACTGAGTCACCTACTAGAGTAGAAACTGAGAAGGGCTCTGATAAGACATCGGGACTGACTCCGAAGCTACTGGCTATATAAGGCATCACAAAAGATAGGGTAGCCCCTGGATCTAGCAAAACATACACATAAACATGAAAGACTCTCAACATATCGGTGACTACATCTGGTGAGGCCTCCTGCTCCTAACGAGTGGCTAAGGCATAGAATCTATTCTGACACTATCCGCTAGCTGTGCTAGTAGATTCCCCCTGATGTGTTGTGCGTGGGGGAGGCGCTGCTGAACTAGAAGCCAGGCCTCGGCC
>JACEIK010009893.1:0-47190 GCA_018107945.1 Datura stramonium | reverse complement strand
CTCAGATCCGAATACCATCAGCTTAGGGTTCGGGAGAGCGATATACATGAAATCGACCAGAAACACGCAGAAAACAGTAGGGATCATTTGAGAACGTAAATACAAGAAGCATGCTACGACAATCTAGTCATGAAATCAGAATAAAAGAACCTACCCACATCACCCTATAACTACCCAAAAACAAAGCAAATAGACAATACACGGTAGTCATTCACTAACACCCGAAGTAAAGAAGCCATGAGGGTGAGGATTACCTGAGAAGTAGACAAATATCGCTGGGAGAGTTAAGAGGATTTGCACCAAATAGAAGGTAAAAAGTTGAAGAATGAAACTTAAACTGTCCAATCTGCCCTTTTACTGACCCCGTTGTTCGTTGAAGCGGACTTTTGTTCACTGTGATAGAACCGTTGTAGCGGGAAACCCACTCGCTGCAGCGGACGGTTAAAAACAGTGACGGTTTGAATTCCATCTCAGGACCCCATCATTTCGCAAACCCCCACCCTGAGAACTCTGACAAGATTATGAATACCTAGGACATCCAAGCCAAGAATAAATAAAAGTAAAAACCCGAAGGAGGGGTGATGGCGTAAATGGATGCTTGAGTCATGGCCGGTTCCAGATAAAGATTTATAGCTCCACAAGAAATTATCAGACCTACGTGATTAAATTAAGAATTAGGTGTAATGAAGGGGGTCTCGCTAATGATCAGTTTGAGGTTCGGGGCACATAAATCGATAAGTCCCAACGTCGGCTAGAAGTAGGGGAAACTATGACCATTGTTAAAATCAACCTGGAGTGGCTAAAAACCCCTGCCTATATATCTCAGTGTCGTTCGGGGACAAACAGATTCTTAATTGGTATCTGATGTAACGATCTGCCTGTCATTATAGCACTCTAACCACCTAATAGCAGGCAAATTCAAAATTTTACTTGATACGAAATCCCTGAAAAATGAAGGGTGCAAGAAGAAAAAGTGTGAATGGGATAGGTCACAATCGAGTGGACCCAGGCGTGTGTCCACCTTAGCGGGACGCTTTCCTCCATAGCAAAATCGTTGCAGCGGTAAAGGTGCTCGCTGTAGTGGGCGATGTGGACCAAAATTCCTTAATCCTATTCCGATTAGAATTTTCAAAACCTACTGTCTCATAAAGTTCTTAATAAAAATGCTCCAAAAACATAAAATAGATTTTCGAAAAAATAAGAAGGTCCAAGAGGTAAAGATTCAACCTCCATAGCTAGGAACTCCGGCAAGAACTTAAGAAATCAATGCAACAATACAATTGAAAATGTCCGGACAATAGCTTGGCGCCCAGGTGGGATATGGTTTACTCACTCTAGTGTTAGACTTTGATTAGCTAAACATATACGTGCGTATGGATGATATGATTTTGATGGGTAGGACCAAAACTTAGATAACTTGTAGTCGATTAATTGAAATCGGTATGATTTTTAGGATGATTGGGTTAGAGAAAAGGGGAGTGATATCCATGTAATGATAAAACCCCTAGAAGAGAGAGTGAAATAATAATTAGTTTATGCTTAAGGGTGTATGTGAGACCGAACCAAGTGTATGTAATTGACCTTCTAGCGTGTATTTAATGATTTTCTGTGTATAGGACCCTATGGTCGCTCTTTTGAAATTGAATCTTGGATATTTAATCATGAAAGAATGCTTAAAAGATGCAATAAATGAATGATTCACTGGTTGTGATTATTATTGAATGTGAGTTGAATCCCAAGAATTAGGGTAGTTATTCGTAATGATTTGAATGTGTTGCAGTTAATATTACATTGTTTGGGTTGGTGAATATTGTATGTGTGGATGGTTGCTATGTTGAATGTTTAACTGTTGAAATAAGTTTGATTTGATACTGTCACTATTCTAGTGGGCATGATAGAGAATGAGACATTAAATGGGAAAGAAACAAATTGTGGATGAACTTGGGGATGAAGAATGGTCGTAGTACTGCCTGCAGTACCATTGCAGCGGTTATTGTACCGCTGTAGCGAGACTGTTGTGGCAGTAGAAGTGTCGTTGCAGCGAAGCCCAAACCAGTGAGCGGACCCAGTTGTAATTCCTTGTAATCTATTAATGTAACTAATACTATTACAGTATAGGGATGAGATTGGGTTCAATATTTTGCATGTGATTGTACTTGTTGATATGTATATATAACTTTTGTCATGTGTGAATTATTATTTGTTGTGCTATGTTGTGCATCCCGAGATTGAGGGGCGAGTTTGTATCGAACGAATTGTGACTGAGATGATGGATGATATGGAAGGGAAATCATCGATATGATGATGAATGTGAGGCTTGGGGCCAAAGGTAAGGAACTCTGATGAACATGTTAGTACGATCAGACTCTAAATGAGGATTGGATACTTGAATGGGTGTACGAATATGAGTGCACAAACAAATATGATAAAGGACTCATATTTCGGGCTTACACTACATAAATATCTAGAGTCCCTTGCAGGTCGTGACTAGAAGGGCAAGCATAAGACCCTCTGGCATGTGTGTACAGTGATGTGATGGAGGTGTGTTCCCGGCATATCATAGATGGTATGTTTATGAGACAGAGATTATGCGGATATGGTCTGATATATATACGGCTGCAGAGACAGAAAGGTACAGGTATACAAGTGTGATATAGAAAATACCAACATGATTCAGGTTTGAGGTGAGAAATATGTTTGGAATACCATATATGGATATACGGTCTAGGTATGATATCTTATGGCATTTTGTGGTATGAAGACAGGTATATGCATGTATATTAATATTTTGAAAGTTAACTCCCTCGATAGGTACTGATGACTTCTTATGTGTACTTGAATTAGTTAATTTGTATTTGTGACTGAATGTTATTTTAAATGGTTTGGTGGGTTACGGAAGATGGTATGAAGGGTTTAAATAAAGATAGTGAGTTATCGTGAGATAGGGAGTAGGCTTATTTATTGTATGTACCTCACTAAGAAGAGTCGGGAAATCTTGTGCATAATTAAGTAGGTTAATAAATGGTAATGGACGGACTTAGTCGACCACAGGAAAGGGTTAAAAGAGGTAGATATGTTATAAAATTATATGGCAGAATAAAACAGAATTGGATTAGGAAAAATTGGCTACTGACTGATCGGAATAGCGTTGTAGCGGGTACATAATCGCAGTAGCGGGAGCGCTGTGGCGGTCTGAGTAATCCTGCAACGGAATAGCAAGGAGGCATATTAATGACAAGATGGTGGCTAGTATTATAGGGTAATTTTACGAACCATGATGAGACTTAAGAAAAGAGAATGTAGTTAGTGAGATTAATGAGTGGTTGTATAAGTGGAACAACTGTTGATTTAATGACATTGATTGTATGTTGATTATTGTGTTGTTGTATTAACTAACCTTAGTCGGCCGATGATACCTACAGGTGTGTGTGATGTACTGATACTACCTTGCTATGCCTTTTTAGTATAGGTTGTGACAGGTTTGAAATTCCTTAATTAGCGTGGAGTACTCAACATCAACTTCCAAGTTCTTCTTCTCAGACAAAGCTATGTCTTTTTTATCTTGTCATGTATTCTATTAGAGCTCTTGTACCTATCTAGACTAGATCTTGGGAGAGTCATGTTGTGAGAAATCTTGTAGTGTTATTTTTGAAGTTATTGTTAGGTAATGAGAATTAACGGAAATTCTTGGGCTTTGATTTTAATGTTCCGCAAGGGTTCTCTTATCAAGTAGAGTCGATGTAGGTGCCCCCACGATTTCTTATTTGGGGCCGTGACATTATTATATAAAATAAATTAATATACCACCACCCAGTATTTCTTGGTGGCTTATTTCGTTAAATAAATATATAAAACTTCCAAAATCATATTTAATTAAACCCAATATTTATAATATTTTTTAACAACATCAAAATTTATGTCTTACCAATTTTTTTAACTATCCTCAATGAGTAACTTCCTTTCTTGGCAGAGATAGATTTTGGTAGCTCTCTACTACATTGACCGTGTTCTTCAAAAATAGAAAAAAGGCATAATCCTCTTGGAACAAGTTAGCCATTGTATTATGTACAAAAGTATTGAAAATGTATTGGAAAATTTTTGTGCATTGAAATTTGTCTTTGTACATTCTCTTTATACAAGTATATATTAAATGATCTATAAAAGAAAATCAAAATCCTATACATATTTGGCTATTCTTATTGGTTGGCTAAATAACCATATAACAGAATTATGTTCCTATGTATGTAGTGAGGAGCTACTATATACAACTGTCATTGGGTCAGATTGAACAACCAAGATTAGATCTATCATTAATTGCCTTTAATGGCTTGATCCATCCTACGTGCTTTTTTGGACACATAAACAATTTCAATGAATTCTAAGTAGAGAAGACAACCAAGATTAGATCAATCGTGAATTTCCTTTAATGGCTTGATCCATCCTACGTGCTTCTTTGGACACATAAACAATTTCAATGAGTTCTAAGTAAATCTTCTTCTCTACTCTCTTTGTGCCCTAAATGTTTGTCTTCATCTTCCTCTTCTCCCCCTCCATTGAACCTCAAATCACTAATAGGAGAGATTGTAGCTGATGATAGTAAAAAATTTTGTCCAACATTTTAATTGATACATGATGTACGTGTCACTAGATCGATGATGAATTTCTCCAAAATCTAATCTTTGATCGGTGATTCACCGGCCACTAGATTTATGAATCTCACTTTAGTCTCAAACGTAGTGGCTCAATTGATTGGCACTCCTATAGGCTCATCTTGCATACAAATTCTGGGGGTCTCCTGCATCCACTAAGAACATTTCCTCTCTTAAACGTAAAACTTCACATTGTAAGGTGTTTCCACTGCATAAGAAAAAAATAGAATTAGATCTTGGAAATGATCGAGTCAAATAGATGCTCATCATAAGTTTTTTTTTCCTCTTTGTTGTCACGCACGAGATGCACGTGTGATGCATAAACTACACACACATAAGCTAGATTTATTAAATATACTTGAGATTTCTTAATTAATTTGGTGAGGAAGTTTTCTACTTTGTAAATTACTCTTCTTCATCTCCTAATTTACTTGCATCCATTTTTGACTATTTCAACATTCTAAATTTAATATAAATTTGCATTGATTGAATACTAATCAATTTCCTTAATTGTTGAGAATTTGTTAGGTGATTTAATGAAGTTGGATACTCATTAGTTATAATTAAAAATTATTATCTATTCTAATTGGCTAGCTAAATAACCATATAACATAATTTTGTTCCTATGTTTGCTTCTGACATAAGTTGAGAAGATGCTATATACAGCTGTTGTTGGGCTGGATTGAATGAACCAGATTAGATCTATCATAAAATGTCATCAATGGTTGTTGATCCATCCCACGTGCTTCTTTGGACACATAAAGAACTTCGATGAGTTTTGAGTAGATCTTCTTCTCTACTCTCTTTGTGCCCTAAATGATTTTCTTCGTCTTCCTCTTCTCCCTCTCCATTTAACGTCAAATCACTGATAGGAGAGATTTTAACTGATGATAGTGAAGATTTTTGTCCAACATATTAATTGCATTCATACTTCTTGTACTTTATTGAGAGGCACGCTACAAGAATAGACGTGATGCCTCCTTGAGACCCATTACATGGATCATTAATTAATTTATTTTTTATGTATAATATTCAATACAAGAGAGAATTAATTTTGCGAATGGTACATGCCAATCTGTTTGAGTGAATTTGAATAGACTGAGTATGTATGTGTCCTTACATGTCGCCAAGAATACCATCATGACTGCATATTTAGTTGGATGACTACGAACATGACATGCCTAAAAAGTATGCATTATTATAGTTGGATTGTGGCTTAAGAATTTTATTTCTTGTTAAATCTAGTTCCATTGTAATAATTTTGATATTGTATTACTAATAAATAATAGTTTTTGTTAAGTCAATATTGAACAGATAAAGTTGTTGAATTATGTTTTGGCTGAAATTCAGTCACAATCTAAGTAATTGACATTTCACCTTCTAGATATTTGGTATTAATTTTTTGAGTTGCACTACTTCAAAAATATTAGATTGGTTTTGGTTGAGAAAGCTTTCACCTTTAGTAAATCACTCTCCTTTAATTTATTTTATTTTTAAAATATAAACGAAATATAGCAAAGTATTTCTAGTACAATATATATGTCATTTGTAAAATAAATTTGCAATTTGATACGGGATGTACGGGCCACTAGATCCATGATGAGTCTCTCTAAAATCTACTCTTTGATCAGTGATTCTCATCATAAGCTCTTTTTTTCCTCCTCTTTGTTGCCATGCATAAGATTCACGTATGACGCACAGGCCACACACAAAAGCTAGATTTTGTTAAAGCTTTCATCTTTGTAAATTACTCTCCTTTATTCATTTTTAAATATAAATTCAAATATAACAAAGTGTTTCCAATATATATNATATATATATATATATGTGTGTGTGTGTGTGTGTGTGTGTGTGTGATTTATGAAATAAATTTGCAAATTGATACGGGAAGTATGGGCCACTAGATCCATGAAGAATCTATCCAAAATTCTCTCTTTGACAGGTGATTCATGGACATTAGATCGAGAAATCCTACCTTACTCTCAAATCAGGTCGCTCGGTAGATTGGTACTCTTGTAGGCTCATCCTGCATATAAATTCTGGGTGTCCCAAGTCCAGCATCCACCAGGAGCATTTCTTACCTTAAGCGTAAAACTTCAGATTGTAAGGCATTTCTATTGAATTTCAACACATACATAGAGCCAAAATGCAGCGAAAAATAAATAAGAACGTACCTTCATCCATTATTGTTCAAGTTTTGCGGGGAATCGTCTCTGTTTTTCACGAACTTTATGTAAGAAAATTGTAAAGAAGAAAACCTATGAATTTTCTATCCTATGCCTTTCTAAGTGTATGCTAATCTGATGGAGTAACAGGCTTATTTATAGATAAGCTAGGGAATCTTAGGCAAAATACTTTAACCCTAGGGATTTCTCCATAAAACATGGTTACCTTTAGGAATCCTGTAACGACCCACCCAGCCATTATAGCACCCTGACCACCTAAGAGCGGGTGAATTTAAATTTATAGAAATTTGAAACAAAATCGCTAGAAAACAAATGACATAAGACGAACAACTCCAAATGGGCCAAGTCACAATACGTGGACCCAGGCGTGCGTCTGCCACGGGGGTTACCCTTTGCTGTAGCGGAATAGAGACCCAAGATCGAAAGGCCTATCACAGTCCACATGACATCTCGGGACTCCTAATGGACGTAGGCCCGCTTGTAGAGCCTAGTCATAAGAGAAGGAAATGGAAGGCCGGTGATGGGCTTTACAGAGAAATACCTCCACTCCTCAATAATCTAAGCCCCCACATTCACCCTCACCCCACTCAAAACACAGGACCACCAGGGCCCAAGGATAGGTCATGTCCGTGACTTTAGAGGATGGAAGAATCCTCCGAGACACAAGGTTGAGCCACCTCCTAGCCTCCACTGAGAAATGCAAGCTCTGGATTCCCGTTCTCATGATGCCCCAGTTAGTCGAGGCCTTCTGCTCCTCCATCACCAAAGTATCCACCAGTCATTGTCCATTTCCTTCTACATCCCAGGCCTTCAGCTCGTCCTCGATAGGGGTTAGAGGACCCAAAGTTTCATTGATGGTAGTGGGGGTCAAGGTGATCTGCATACCCCTGACGTGAGCAATCGGCCCATCCCAGCTCCAAGCCACCATTGGGAGGTTACGTAAAACTCCCTCACCTAGGCCTCATTAGCCTTACCAAGGTCCTCCACCAACGGGCCCCAGTCGATCTCCTGAACGAGGGAATAAAACTTTGGTGCCTTCTCCTCTACATCTTGCATGACAAATCCCCTCTTATGCAACAAGTCCTTCACGGCCTATTCGTTATGTCGGAACTGACACTGATCATTTACGAAGCGAATATAGTCCTTGGTGTAGATGTTGCTGCTAAAGGCGGCCATGTTGATAAACATGCATTGATAAAAAGTATTAGAAGAGGGACCGAATGATTAAGAGAACGGAGTATGAGAGAAAAGAAAAATCAGGATTCAAGGGAGAGCCACTGCCTAGGCAGACCGCTGCAGCGAACGTATGTCCACCGCAACGAGTTCTCCATAGCGGAGGTAGGTCTGCTATCATGGTACTGCTACAGCGATTATAGCTTCATTGTAGCAGACATCGTCTTCCCTAGACCTTCAAACCCCATAAATGGAGGTTGAAATTCTAACCTGCAAATTTCTTCAATTAAACTACATATCGGGCATGGGGAGAACTTGCCCAGCCCTAATGACCATTACCCACCCAGATAGGGTACGAATTCAAGCCCAAAAGCTTTAAGGAAGTCACACCACCAGCCTACCCAAACCCCCTCATTTTAGATCCCATAACCCCATGAATCCGACCAGAAAAATGCAGAGAACAGTAAAGATCACTTGAGAACGTAAATACAAGCAGCATGTGACGACAATCTAGCCATGAATTCAAAAAAATAGAACCTACCCATATTTCCCTATAACTACCCGAAAAATGAAAGCAATAGGCAATACAGAGCAATCATTCACTAGAAAATGAAGTAATGAAGCCATGAGGATAAGGATTACTGAGAAATCGAGGAAAATTGTAGGGAGAATTATGAGGATCTGCACAAAATAGGAGTGAAAAAGTTGAGAATGAAACTCAAACCGTCTATTCTACCTTTTACTGACCCTGTTGTCCGCTGCAGTGGACCATTTTTCTGCTGCGGTGGAACCGTTGTAGCGGGAAACCCACTCACTACAGTGAATGGTTAAAAAAGTGATGGTTCGAATTCCACCGTAGGTCGTACCATTTCAAAAACAACTGCTCTGAGAAGTTTGACAAAATCGGGAATACGTAGGACACTCGAGCTAGGAATAAGAATATGAAACACCCGAAGGAGGAGTAATTATGTAATTTTATGCTCGAGCCTTGGTCAACCCCAGACGAAGATTTATAGCTCTGCAAGAAATTATCAGACCTACGTGGGAAAATTTTATAGAAGAAAAGGTGTGTAATGAGCAAATTGTGATGTATTAAAATCTCTTAGGGAAGATAGTCACTATTACTGGCCAGAATAGTACCTACATGTCCTTTAGCTTATATTACAACTCATAAAGTCCTACTTGATCTTGCTTTTAGATGTTCCTGAATGAGTGGAGTAAGACACTAAGGACAAGCATATGGGTCATTAAATGTTGCATGCGAATACTTTGTGAGAGTGAGTGTAATTACATTTATATACACATACATGTTATAACTTGTAAATTTGTGAGTGAAAATGGGTATATCTCTAGTTTTGAGGGAACATGTTTGAGGAAAGATAAAATTCATATCGGACTTCTTGATTGGTTAAATTGCATGAGTTTACTAAGATTTAGAGTCAATTCTTGAGGCTAGGAGGTCTTAACTTAGTTGTCATGATTTTAATTGTGTAACATATAGCATGCTCTATTTTAAACTTGCCATCTAAGTCTTTCATTGTAGCCTTAACTTGAGTTGTCTTGTTTCAATTGGTAATGTAGAGCCCTCCTTGTGCATGAGATGTAATGGAGTTATTCGAGGATGAATAAGGTTGTTAGTATGGGGTAGTGATCTTTGGCATATTTACATGCCCAAGTGCTATTTATATCTAATTTTTCATCGTGTTTGTCAAATTAATAATTATATTCTCATGTAATTTTGTATAATTGTGTCGGAACTAACCAACATGATTATCCCTTGTTCATAGGTGAAAAATGCTAAGGATGGGGTTAATTTGAAGTTACATAAGCAAGATGGAAGCTTGGAAGTGATTGCGAAGAATATAGCTTGAAGATGGCATGAGGTGTAGCCTGCCACACAGGCCAGAGTGCCACGCTGCGTGCTTAGGCCCGTGCCATGGCAGGAGACAGGCACGCTAGGCGCCGTGCCGCGCCAAGCGTGTGCGCGCAGTGACATGACTTTCTAGTGGCCCTGCGTAATGCGTCCGTGCCACACCAAGCACCAAGCACGATAGGCACAGTGCCACGCCCATCAGGCTCTTGCCCATGCCTTGCCAGCAATACCATTTTAGTGAAGTTGCATGACTGCTCCGTGTCACGGAGGCACTCCCTCCAAGTCTAATTTTTACTCATTATAAATTGAACATTTGGGTTAATTTTTATCATCATCATGGTTTTATTTTGGAAAACGCAGAGGAGCGAAGGAGAGACGAAGGAAACTCTACCTAGAGTTCCATTTCTTTTCTTTTTACATTCTTGTTTTTCATGAATTCAAACACAATGTTGAATTCTTGTTCTAGCATAAGTGGCTAAAATCCTTCTTCTAGGGTTGAGGCCATATGAAATGATTGTAATTGCTTAAATTCGTAGTTGGTTCAAATTTTCATTATTGTTTGTCTTGCATTCATGCTTTTTATCATTTTAATGCTTGATCACCATTAAAATGTATTTGTAACGCTTAAGCAAAGCCTAGGTTAGAACTAGGAATGCAAGAAGTAAGTTCAAGTCTTCTATACTTGATTCGCGGTTAGGATAGAAATATGCCTAATTCGCCTTGCTTGGTTACTAAACGGGAAGATAGCGAGACACTTAGGATTAAATTGTCATATCACCACTCACAGACGTAGTTGTGAAGTTAATTCTAGATTAAATGGTTAGAGGTTCTGAAGTCTATAATCAAGGATATTAACCCCGTAAACCACTCCTCGTAGTTTATTGCTTATGAATTAGGTTGTTACATCCCTGCTCAACGATGTAGTTGTGAGGCTAATTCTCTTATATTTAGAGGCTCAAAAGACCATGAACATTGCATTAACTTTGTGAGGCAACAAATTAAGTCGCATACTTGAACCAATATGAATGTAGCATTGCATGATTGTTTGTCCTTAACTCCACATACTTCTTAATATTGTTTTCAAATTAAATTTGTGATCACTCGTAGATTGTGGTAATAAACAAACCAAAATTTCTTGGTTACATTAGCACTTTTGAACTTTAAAGTGATACTTAAACTTGTAATTCACTAAAAAGTCTAGCCCATGTGGGTTCGACATGCGGCTCTCAAAGAGTCACTTTACTACTTGTACGACCGCGTATGCTTGCACGTGTGCTGGGGCGCAATACCTGTGATGACGTCTAGGATGCCTCTGAATCTTGATGTCCGGTTAATGCATAAAAATAGGACTGACTCGCTCTTGAGTCTGATGCTCCACCCTACTTGTACCTCGTCTAGCCAGTATATTAAGCCACCGGAAGGTACCTTGATATGAATATACATTCAAGTTCATATAGTGTTTTAATGATTGACAAACATTGTATAAGTAAAAATCTATATATAAGGAATATGAACAAAGAGATATAAGAATCAGGTCCTTAGCAAATCTCGAAAGTGAACTGGTGAAGCTGGAAACACTTGCAGGGGAACTACTCAGAGAACTACTCAAAGAGAACTGGCCGATGCAAGAAGAAGTTATTCCACATGCACAAAAAGTAACTTGGAGAATTATAATTAGATTTAATTCAATTCCACAAGGAACTAGAATTCAATACATGGAAAGTTCCCATAATTGAACAAGAGGAATTGGCTTGGAATTAGTAGAAAGAGAGGTCGTACACATGAGTGAAATCTAAGTCAATCAAGGATTGATTTTTTACAGAGTATGGAACTAATGTTGGTTGTTGGATTAGGATGACTACAAGTGGTTATTCTAATCCTATATAAAGTATTGTTCTAATACCATAGAAAGTGACCATCCACAAAGAAAGAGTACAGAGTTAGAGCAAAGTATACAAGAATGAGTTTTGAGGAAGAAGAGGCAACTTCTATAATGAGAGAACATATTCTTATCAAGTTTTATTTTTACTATTCTTCAGTTGTAATAGTTATATTCTTATGGTTACAAAATAAGATCTGATTACTTTCTTAATTGATTGTAGTAGGTGTTGTTTGGAATTGTAAAAGGACTTCACTAACTAAGTAGATTCATTGAATAGTTGGAGAGAGACCAAAAATTAGGGAGAATTGTTGAGGGTAGATGTAGGGAATGCAGGAAGCAGTTCCTTAGGTCTACAATGAGTTGTAACCTTAAATTGCTTGTGATAGTGAAGAGTCAAGAAAAATCCTATAGAATACAGATTGCGATTTTTACCTCCCTTGAGTAAGGAGTGTTTCACAAAAAAATCCTTGTGTTTATTTATTTTTTCACATTTTACCTTCTTGCATAGTTGGTGAAAGAACATGGTTCTTTTAGGCAGTAGGTTGCATCAAAGTAACACAATATCTGATTGCCACGGACTAGGGAAGGAGTTGTTGAAATAGTGGTTTCTAAACTTGTGGGCTAAGCCGCACCCACTGGCACTACCATTCCTAGCTAAGGGGAAATTCCTCATAATATGACTTCAAAAGCCACAGCCTTAGATCCATCTCTACCAAGGCAGCAAAACCCCCTAATAGCCCTTTCAACATCGACTGCAAATTGGCTAGTGTTATGGCCTTTGACCTGAGCTATCCTGATTTTGGGGCCTAGTTCCCTGTAACTTTTTCCTTGACTGGATTGACCTCTCTGCTCATACCAAGGTCTCTGCATCTGAGATGATGCACTGGCTGAAGAATGGGTAGCTGGATATGAAAGCCCAAATGATCCCCTAGGAAAGAATGTCTAGAACCCTTTAAGGTTGCCCGTTGTCCTAACTTTCTTGGCCTATCCTCTCTCCCAATTCTCCTTCTTGCAATCCTCTGTTTATTGTGAGTAGGCTATCATCTAAAAGATATTCATATATTTAATCACTGTCATTGTGTAGAGCACACCAACCAAGTATGGTGACCAATCATAGGCCATCGAATTTTGGCCCACATAATAAAAACTATCTTTTGGGCATACCTGACCAGCTGAGTAAACTTGAGGTTGTACTCTCTCGTATCATTCTATTAGAGTCGCTCAACTCTAAGGCCTTGGCCTCTCTAATCTCCAAGGTAAAAAGTGGCCAATAAAAGCTCTGTATAATCCTCCCATACAGCTGGACATGCATTCGCCCCTCGAAAATCCTTCCACATTTCATACCATCTTACTGAAAGATCTTTTAACTTATAAGAAGTCAACTCAATGACATCAATCTCTGAAGCATGCATAACCCAAAGAATTCCCTAGATCTCATCTATGAAATTATGAGGATCCTCCTTAGGTTTAGATCCCGTGAAAACTAGATGACTCATATGAAGAAAATCGTAGATTCTAGAACCTGTTGATCCCTCCGGAGGGCCAACACTAGGAGACAAGGGCGGATCTACTAAGGACCGAGAGGATGTCATGGCACTAGCAAGCTTCGGTTGAAATATTTTGTATGTGTGTGTGTGTGTGTATGTGTGTGTGTAATATAAATAATGCAAGTGTCACCCAAAGTAACAAATGAGGCAATGGTGTCAGTGGCAAATGGAGGTTAAGATTTCACTCGACTGTTGTGGGAGTTCGAATCCAGCATCAGTAATTGTTTATAATTTTGACATACACACGCATACATGTAGTCTATTTCTTTTGGGGGGTTTTTCTTTCCTTCTTGTCCCACTATTCTTCCTTAATTTTTGTATGTCTTTTGAATTTTTTGGTAATTGATTCATTACCTTTTATCTCATCTTTGTTTAAAGTTTAATTATAAAACAAAATTAAAGAGTCTTTCTTTCTTAAAATGTAAGAATTAATCTTTTCCCTTAATGATGATGCTTGACTTGATGTCATTAATGGAGTTAGAAATATCTATTGATGGTTGGTAACTATTTTGTTCTTCCACTCTCACTCACAAGTTGGATTAAACTCTTGTTTGCACCAAGTTGTCGTAATAATCACAATTTTTCATTTAATCAATTTGTTTATATAAAATAAAAAGAAAAATTATAATAAATCAAAATTCAAAGTTGATCAAATCGACAAAATGGTTCCTTTGGATGGTGTAAATAGCAATACATCCTAGCAAAAAATTGGTAACTTCCGATGAAATTCATCAAAATTTGGTTTTTGATTACGTTTTCGACAAATTTTTCATAAAAAATCCCTTACTATAAGATTCAAAATTCTGACTAGACATCCATAAAAAATTAGTGATTTTCTGATAGTAACTTTCATGTTCAAAACAGTGTGGCACCCAAAACATTCAAATTCTAGATCTGCCTCTACTCGGAGATGCCCCATCCTGACGATATGACTGAGTATCCACTAACTAGGTGAGCAACTGGGTAGCTCCCTAAATATCCTGATCAAACGAACTCAGGGAAGTAAATGCTAAAGGGACTCTTGTAGGCCTTCTATCCTTTGTGGTTGTGGGTGCCTGAGTAAGTGGACTACCTTGTGTCCTAGTCCGAACTTCATCAATGGGTGGTAAGCCACTAGGGTCCGCTTTTAGATTTGTGCTAGCCCTTTGGCTTACTTTAGTTTTTCGTTTCAGAGGCATATTATGAAAGAAATATAACAACACATGAATTAAAATGATCTCTTGAGATATTTCTGCATCGCACGATCTACTTTACAAAATAAGGTCATTTCCCAAGATGTCCGTGTAGTATCCACATTATAAGTGGCACACAACGCACACATAAGCAGGACTATACTAGACACGCTTCATAGACTCCTTGAGACATATAAACCTAGGCTCTAATACAAAGTTTGTCATGCGCCAAACCTGTATAGGGTGGAATGGAACTCAGTTCCTTAATTCGACCGAGCGAACCAACTCAATATGATCATAAACACGAGGCATACATGAAATCATATTAAGACAACACCATAGAATTCAATAAGATGAAAATTACTTCTTTAAAAACATGGAACCATTTTTCAAAAACAACTGTGTAAGAAGGTACATAGGAAAATAGTAGAGAATAACCCAAAGTACAACATGACAATGAGTATCGGATTCTATGAAGCCTCTAACATAGCTGAAACAGTATAAGTGTAGGAATAGGATACCTAAAATAGCTAAATATCAAAACATGACTAGCTCGGACTTGAACAACAAATGGGGCTCACCATTTAGCAGGTGAAGGTAGGAAGAAAGTACTAGCGTGGAACTCTGTCTCCCGGAATCCCTGAACCTACGTCATGAAATGTAACGCCTGACAAAAGGAATGTGAATACCGTGGAATAACACTCATATGATAAAGCAGACTGACACATAAGGGAAATTTATAAAGCATTTACATGTACAAGTTGAATTAACGCATTGGTTCTTTTATAACTTTAAGTTTGTGGCTCACATTGGACCTTTTTATTAATTGCTCACAAGAAGCTTCACAATTCATTTTAGTCATAGATAGCAGGTTTTTCAGTCAACGCACGATGCTTCATATATGATGGGTAGTAACCTCCACTACAGGGCAATATTATACACCATGGTTTCCACATGTTGGGTAGACTCCCCACTACTATGATATAACATTAATACGCAATGGGACATTCATGACGGATAAGACTCCTCTACCAACAAATATCATTTCTACACCATGGGTCATACATGGTGTGTAGTCTCATATACTACCAGGCAACATTATTATTATCTTTCATAGATAAGTTCAATATACACACAGAGATAAGATTCAGTTTGGCACTCAAGGACCCATATTCATAATTCATAATTAATAACTCCTTTAGAATTTAACCGTTTATATCATTATTTCCAGGTCAGTTCAATCATATAAATCACTTCACTTAACAACATGGCATTGAAGTATAATTCACTTAAGGCATTCAAGAGATGCATCTTTCATTTTATTATATACTCACTTATTCATGGCGCCCTAGAAGGCAATTCATCACATAAGCACATTTAGACTTTTCTACATATATTATGGAACACATACTTGAATTTTGACATGCTTGTCATAAAGGGGTCAACAATATATAACTCCATATCATTTAGATCATGAGGAATAATCAAACGCATAGACCCTTTGGATTTGTGAATTTCCATATGAAATTAGCTTTACTTACATCGAATCTGATATTAAAGTATACTTGCGATGTTGGATCACTTATTTTGATATTAATATATAATAACACATGTTAAGGAAACTAGAATTAGGAGTTGCACTCGTGATTAAGCCACTAAGGCATTTCATCGAACACATAATGAGCACGAAACTCCAAAAACCTCCTTCAATGGTGTTTCTGCACACCCACCTTCCTCCTTATCAACAACTTCACATATCCCTCATACGAGGTCAATCAACAAATTACCAATCAACCTTTCACCACATGCAATCACTACTACTATTTTTATCGCTTCTTTAATCACCAAAAGTAAGACTCTTGGCTTCTCATCACCATCCCATGAGTCCAACATAATAATGTATCCTAAATGTGGATATTAAACCACACATTAAGTTAAGAGAAAATTCTTACCTTAATAGATGAAGATCTCCCAACTTTTCTATTGTTGTCCCGTATTTAAATATGTAATGCAAAGAAAATGAATAATATTTGAGTCCATAGAATTCACCATGTATTTTTAAGGAATTTAATCCTCTTACTGTACTCGAGTTTTTAGATTACTTCCTCTCATGATATTAACCTGTTAATAGTGTAGCAATATCTCAAACACCAATAACTTCGTCGAACTCGAAGAACGGTAACGAATCACACAATAGACTTGAATTTTGATTTTTTCAAAATATGCAGAATGATGTTTAAATTTTCTAGCAAAAGTCTCAAAAAAGTATAGTCAAAGAACTGAAGTTAACTAATGTGAAAACACTTATTCGGAATTATTACCGTTTAGAAAAGAAATATTTCGGTCTGAATTGTGCTAGCGCCGGTATTTCGCCGGTTTGTCACAGAATCCCTTAGGAAATTCTGCGCTAGCACCGGCAAAATGCAGGTGAAATCCGTGGTTCGTCGATCCAAGGCAGACACTTCCAGTTGCGGAAAACAGTTAATTTGGATTTTAAATAAATTTGGTCCAAAAAAAAATCAATCAATCATGAGGGAAAACCTTCATCTTAACTCTTTAATAGCTAAAAGATATGCTTCTCAATATAATCATACACATTTCCGTTTTCCCTACCAATGTGAAACAAAGTTCCTTCTTAAAGGAAATTTCAAATTTCTCTTCCCTTCAATTTATTTCCCTCCATTTTTCAATTCACACCCATCACTTAACTCCAACATTTTCTTCACTTGAGCCCCAGGAGTGAAACCCTTGATTCTCTAGAACTTCAAGGGGGAATTGTCGTTATAATCACATAATATTATAATTGAAGAAATTAACTTAGAACACGATAGGAAGGACTTGCCTTGGTGCGGGAGAAGTGGGGAAATGAGTTAGAGCTGATTTGAGAATTCAGACAAGCTCCAAGTGAAATGGAATATAATTTACCATCTCGCATATGTTGGCCGCAAGTTGACGTCACTTTGCAGGTTGTCCCCACATTCAATTGGACATACGGAATGTATAACTCACATGTGTTCCTCAACATTTGGACAAATTTTTAGACTTCAACGTACGGACTTTATGTCCAACATGCGGTTAGTATGTTTTCTTCGCACGTGAACAACTATAGCATCCAATTTCGCCCCTTTCAGGACTCAACATACGATGAGACATATGGAGCGTAGGTCCAACAAGTGGTCAGTATGTTGAACCATATCTCAAACCACTGAAGCTCAATATTTCCCTACCACATGTGATGACACATGCAACCTGCATGTCACTTATGCAGACGCATCTCTGGGCATATCTTGCACAAGTTTTTCTAAACTTGCTTCTTTTTAATTTTCTACCAATTTCAACCTTGCGCATTACCATCATACACATAAAGATTGATCCTTACACCTGAGCACGACTTCTTTATCCGAGTTTGGGTCGAATTACCTATGTTAAGTAAGTCAAATCTTAGTCTAAACGTACGGGGTGTTACATTAAAGCCCTTTTATCATTCGTTTTAACCCCAATTTTTCTCAATTTCACCAAATCACCTCCTACATGGTAAATATACATTAAGTATAAAGTGGATGAATTCAAAATACGAGGCAAAATATAGTTACAAATGTGTGCTTCTAGCCAAGTACCAATGAACTAAAACAATTAATATACTTGGGCATGATAATAAATGTAGGAGGTGTATTGAATTAAAGTGATTTAGGGTCTAAGGAGAGAGCTAGAGACAAACCTAATTGGAAACTATGCAATAGACTAAAGTTTCAAACGAGTTAGCACAAGGCCCAACTTCAAACCAAAAGAACTACCAAGATATAAGGAATTATGAGGTGAATCATTATCAAATTAAATTTCTTTGAAAAAAATATAGTCTCCAACACTTCAAATTGTATGTCATTTAAATATTCCTACAAATAAATTATGTACTTTCATTTTTAAATTTTTATTGATATAAGTTGACAAATTTTACTCAACAAATTTAATAATTTATCAATTTTAACAAAAACAATATTTAAGAGACTTAAAATCTTGTAACTCTAAAAAATTTAACATAACAAAGTTGTTACAAACAAATGATACTGACAAAATGAGTTATAAGCAAAACTAATGCTATGCAGCAAAAAAAATAAAAAAACTCAGCATCAACTCAAATTTCTACTAAAATATCTTGAGGAAAATTCACTGTTGATTAATTAGGTAAAGCTTAAGAGGTCGTTTGGTAACTGGTTAGAATTTTGCGGGTATTAGTAATACATAAATTAGTAGAGGAAATTTATGTATTATTATATATTACTTATTCATGTATAAGTTATTCCATCTTCTATCTTGTGTAATATAATATATAGATTCCCTCGTAACTTATACATGGATTAGTTATGCGGGTTTCTAAATTACAAATCAAACACGGTGTTAATTTTAGACATGAATAGTTTACCTTCTAACTAACTATCAAACATGATATTACTTATGCAAAATTCAATACCTACATAATTCACCTGTAAATCAGCTACAAACGACCCCTAAAGATATGGTACATTTATAACTTATTGTTAGTACGACACAGATAAGAATTTAGGCGAGACTAATAGTCCGTTTGACCAAACTTCTGAGAGGTCAAAAGTGCTTATTTTTCCTAAAAAGCACTTAATTTTTTTTTAAAAAAAATGAGGTGTTTGGCCAAGCTTTTGAGAGAAAATAAGTGTTTTTAGGGAGTAATAAAAGTTGTTTTTCATAAACTAAAAATGTAGTTTCTCCCCAAAAGCATTTATTTGAAAAATACTTTTGTGAAAAATACACTTAAGGTTTGGTCAAACACTAATTATTGCTCAAAAGTGCTTTTCAAATTAATTGGGCAAACACAAATTATTTCTCACCAAAAGCACTTTTTGATAAGCACTTTTGAAAAAATTATTAGAAATAATTCCTCAATGATTCTCATTAAGATCAACGTATATATACAAAATCGAAGCATGATATGTGCCTAATTCTAAGGGATACAGTTAGACACAGCTTATATGATATGTGCCTAATTCTAAGGGATACAAGCAAGCATGATACGTGCCTAATTCTAAGGGATACAAGCATGATATATGCCTAAATATATTTACATATATTTAACACACCGCAAATAAAGCTGGGAGGTTGTCTGACACGAGATCACACGAAAATCTTCAACAACCCGCTTAATTGTAAAGATGTCCGCTATCCGACATCGGGAAAGGTACATGAAGAACACGAATCCACCACGAGCAACTTTTTCCCGCACAAAACGAATGTCCATCTCAATATGTTTGGTACGCTGATGTTGCAATCGGATTATCCGATAAGTAAATAGCACCGACATTGTCACAATAAATGTTGTAGCCTGCTTAATCTGACAATGTAACTCCAAAAGCAAATTTCAGAACTAACATGATTCTGACACTACATTTGCCACACCCCTATACTGCTTCAGACCGGACCGAGAAAGAGTAGGTTGTCTCTTAGAAGACCAAGAAATCAAATTATCACCCAAAAATACACAATAACCAGGGAGGTAGATCGTCTCAGATCCTGGCAACCACCCCAATCAAAGATCGCAGATGGAAACAAGGGATGAAACATAAGATGAGTAGAGATGGAGACCATGATCAATTGTACCTTGAATATACCGAATAATGCATTTGAGAGCTTGTATATGATCAACTCCCTGATCATGCATGTAAACACACTTGTTGAACAACATAACAAATATTTGGTCGGGTGAATGTAAGATATTGAAGAGCCTCAAAGAGAGACTCCTATATAAAGACTCCGATCCTCATGTGGAGTACTAGGTCGCACTAACCTTTCCTTTGTGTCAACAGAGTAGAAGATGACTGTAAAGAAGACATTCCGCCGCTCAATTATTTGTTCGGCATACTTGCTAGAAAGGAACATACCAAACTTATGTCGAGAAACCGCAATGCCAAGAAAATAATTTAAAGGACCAAGATCCTTCATAGCAAACTCGAGCCGAAGCTTCCATAATAGATGTACCTGAGAGCATTAAGATGCAAAGGAGAATAATATCATCAACATAAATCAAAACATATGCCATCACGACCCTTGCGATAAATAACAATCTAATTATCACACTTGCTATTAGAGAAACCAAGGAAATGACATAATCAAGAAATCGCTATACTCAAGCTCCTGGTGCCCTGCTTGAGTCCATACAATGACTTACGTAACAAGCATACATAATCCTGGATGAGTACGATCCCCGATACCCCAATGGCTGGATGACATACACCGTTTCTTGTAGTCACCATGAAGAAAGGCATTTTTAACATTCAACTGATGAATAGGCCATGCTTTTGACAGAAAGAGAAAGAATCAATGGTAGCCGGTTTCACTAATCGGATTAAATGCTCACACAATCAATGCTCACCGTCGAAGTTTTTCCATCACCTACAAGACGGGTTTTATTCTCAAAAACACCATCGATTTTTCTTTATGAGCAAAATCCACAATCGAATAACATTCACATTAGGTGGATTCGCACCAACTCCCACGCCTTATTTTTAATAAGAGCATCATATTCATCGCCCATACAACTTCCAATTGGTCACGGGGCGGCTTCTACTGGTTACGCGTAGTGGGGACCGTAACTGTATAGCATATGCATGGTCATATTTTCTATTGGGTTTAAAATACCCATTTGGCTTCTTGTGACCACAGGGCCGATTGGTGGGTAAGGAATTTGATGTTTGGGCAGGAGATGGGGGGAGAGTAGGGAGAAGTCATCGTGGGGCGGCACTGGGCTCATAGGTAAATGGTCAAAAGAGGAAGTGAGGTGGGTCGTGTGGCTCGGGCCATTTGTACCGAGCAGAAAGCAGAAGAATTTTGATTTCGTAAGCGACGCAGAATGCATATGGTGAAATATCATCACATAAAAAAATCATAAGTAGAAGCGTATGAGATGTAATTGTGCAAAAGGAAACACATGCTCATCAAACACAACATGCCGACAAATTATAATCTTATTCTGGTTAATAAGTCATAGCATTTATACCCCACTATGATTCCTGTGAGGATATCCCAAAAGACATGGAGTTGAACGAGGATGCAACTTATTGATGGTTGTAGATGGAAAAAGAGGATAACACAAGCACCCAAAAATCCGAATGTGAGAGAAAGATGGAACCCGATGATAAAGAATTTGAAGTGAGATATATTTTCCAAAAGCTTCGCTTTGGAAGCACATTAAGAAGATATGTAGCCATTTGTAATGCATGATGCCAAAAAGAAGTAAAGAGAGGCAATGAGCTAAAAAGAGCACGAAAGTAATACATTTATAGACCGAATTTTCGTTCGGCTTTACCATTTTGAGACGAGGTATGAGGACAAGAAAGATTTACAAAGATACTACTTGTTTCTTACAAACTCCCAAAAAGGGTCATTGTCAAACTCCTCCCATTATCACATTGCACATTCCCATACGCCCAAATTGGGCGAATATGAGCTTTAAAAGCTAAGAATTTTTCAAACACATCCGATTTCTTAGCTATGGGAAAAGTCCATTTAAATTAAAATAATCATCTAAGAAAACAACATAATATTTATGCCCCATAGAACTCAAAATAGGAGATGTCCAAAGATCACTATGAATAATATCAAATGGCATAATAAGTAATTTTGGATTTTGAAGAAACAAATGGCAACTTAATATGTTTTTCAAAGACACAAGATCGACAAAAGCTAGAACTTGAATGCCGATTACAATCAATGCTTTTATTTAGCCTTAAGAACATCTAAAACTAGCACCCATGACCTAAACGATCATGCCAGAGTAGGTGAAATGGCCGCAAAGGTTGAGTGGAGGTTTGATTGTTGATGGAAGAGGTGAGAGGATAAAGATCGCCCGACTATCACATCTCAAGATACACTTCTGTCTAAAATCCTTCACAAAAACCTAAAGGATCAAACTCAACTCGTCACACAATTATCGTAGTAAACTTACTGCGTGAATGAGGTTTCTAATGATTTCGGAGCACAAGAACATTGTGTAGTGGGACAAAGGAGGATTATGATTAGTCAAAGCATGTGACCATAACCATGAATTGGAATAATACGCACCATTGCCCACGCATTACCACTATTATGATTACTCAAATTAAAAATAAGACGAGAGATTACCATTGAGAAAGTCATACTGAGAAGTAGCTCCAGTCCATGTACCATGTCCGGGACGGGATTTAACGACATAGTATGCATCGCAGGCTATATCCGTTGGTGCATATGTAGCTGACTTCCCATCGGTTGAACCCATAAAGGCCGTGGCGTGGCCCAAGAAGACCAAAGTCAGCTGGCCGCCCTTGTTACATCGACGCCGAGCCCACCTCGTGTTGGACATGGCAAGGCGGAGTGGCCCATTGTGGCATCCAACCCCAAGGAGGAAAATTAGGCTACCAGACCCCACCGCCGTTGTCCGAAGGCCGCCGCTCGCAGCGCCTGGACATTGTTGCCGTTGTCCACCCCGAGCACCACCACCGTGAGATCGACTTCGGCGTCTCCCCACTGACCTTGCCGCCACCGAACCCTTACGCCCAGAATTTTGCGGTTGCCATGTTGCTTCCCACGATGATTAGAATGATTCGACGAGAGGATGGATAACCCGAATCCTCATACTCCAATCCCGAGGTAGCCACCATAGCGGACTGAGTCATGGGCAGCCTCCTTCTCGCTGCCGCCTCTTCTAAAAGTCAACATCGACCGGCTTGATAGAATGGAGGTAAAGGGTCACTTTGTCGAATCATACCAACACCCCGATATGCTCTTGTGAGTTCCGAAACGAGTTGAATAACAAGCCGACTATTCGATAACGGCCATCTCACATTCTTTTTAATTGATCGAAGAAGAGACTCGAGACGCTGACAATATGTCGAAACGTTCGGAAAATTCTCCATCTTTGTATTGAAAATCTGGCCTGCAGTTACCACACTAGAATTTTTGTTAGGTCTTGGAAAATATCACTGAGTCGATTCCAAGCTTCCATGGCCGTAGCATCGGTTCCGATAATAGTATGCAAGAGATCCTTAGAGATTGTTATAACCATGAAAGAACCGTAGCATCAAGAGTCGATCATAATTCCTTTTCATCCCTGGCCGAAGAAACCTTCTCTTTGCCCTCGGGCAGGAGGAATAATATGATGAAGGACCCATGAAAGAACGCAAGGATTTTGAAGAGTTCCGCCCACGTGGAGTATTGGACATTCTCCATTTCTAGAGTGATGAGATATGGTTCGAATGTTCGAAACCACAAGTGCAGATGAAAAGTGCTCTTGTTATCCGACATGGTTGACAGAAAGAAGAATAGAAAAGAAGAGTAGTGGAGAAGAAGAAGAAGAAGGCTAGGGAGCTTATGAGTTTAAGAAAAATAAGATCGCTTTTTCCTAGAAATCTAATACCATATTAGAAATAATCTCTCAATGATTCTCACAAGATCAACGTATATACAAAACCGAAGCATGATACGTGCCTAATTCTAAGGATACGCTTAGTACGATACGTGCCTAATTCTAATGATATACAAGATGATATGCGCCTAAATATATTTACATATATTTAACAAAATCACTTCTCAAAATAAAGCCTAATTTAAAAAGTTTAATAATAAGGCTTATAGTAAGTGCTTGCTTCCATGTCCATACCGAACTAGAAACCTCTTTAAAATTTGTTTAGCTACTAGTAGTATTTTATAGGTGTAATACATAGATAGTCTCTTAAACTAGTTTTAAAAATTCCACTTTAATATCTCAATTAAATGGGGTTTTATTTGAACACTCAAATACAAGCCAAATTATGTCACTTGAGCATAATTTGTTGAGGTGAGACGACATCTATACTGACGGCCTATTTCCAAGATTTTTAAGCCTAAAATAGAGATTTAAAGCATTTTTATAATTTTTATAAATTTAAAAATATTTTTAATTTTTTCAATTTAATCATGATTGTTGTTTTATAAATTTTGAAATCATAAGTTAAAAATCCTAATTTATAACTTTGGACTTATATTATTAACCAAAACTTATCTAAACAGTTAATAGTTTGTACATTACACTCCCAAAGTGTGTGAAATGTCAATTCTTTTTATATATAAATTAGTGAACTTGGTTGGTGTCACATAAAGTACTTTTTTAAAATAAAATAAAAATTTAAATATTGGAGTGCTAAAAATATTTTAAAAGTTATCTTAATTCATTTTATTATTAGTACTTAAATTATATATTTTTGTAATTTAAATCATCTAAGAATTTTCAATCTTTTAAAAATGTTTTTACATCGCTTAAACTATTCTCTTTATTTTTATAAAGAAAGAACAATTTAATTTGGCTAAGTTGTAAACTATTTATGTACATGTGTATATAAGCATAATTTTTTTTATATGTGTGTGTGTGCGTGTGTCTTTTAAAAATGCGTATGTACATGAATATGATATAATATTATTTTAAAATATGTAATTTTTAATTTATTTTTCGTATATCTATATGTGTTTTTTTAAGATAAGAGTTTATTTCTATAAAAGTAAAATATATATTATGCTTAAATCAAATCAATACAAAACATAGTTAAAGTATGAAAATTATATATTTAATAAATACACAAATATTATTAAAATGAAAAAATTAAAAAAACTAAAAAAAATAAAAAAAATAAAAAAAATAAAAAAAATAAAAAAAATAAAAAAAATAAAAAAAATAAAAAAAATAAAAATATTTTTAATTTTATGATGTATCATTTTTATTTTATTTGCATACTATTGAGTTCTTCTTGACACTTGAGAAATAAAATATATGTTAAGGGAGGGCAAGTTTGGGAGAAAAATAAAGAAACTTATTTTGTCGATGTAAGAAAAATACTATGACAATTTTATGTTTATATATATTAGTATTTCTTATATACTTTTAGTTTGTGTAACTCTTTATTTATGTATCTAATTCATCCAAAATATGTGCATTTCATGAAATCTAAAATAATTGAAAGGAAAGTACTAATAATTTGCTCATAACTATTTAAATTAGTTAACCATTACATTATATTACATAAAAACCGGTTTCATTAATAAAGATTCATTTTCTATATTTTATTATATTCTTATTGAATGTCATACATAAGTTATAAATATAAAATACTCTAAAATAATCAAAAGTCATTTTGATTTTGCATCATTAAAAGAAGTTAATACGCAACATAAAATCATTATTCGCATACTCTTTCTTTATTGCATCACTAAATGCACGACTGAGAACTACAATTGAGAATTAAAAATACTGAAAAAGCTAATTCAAAATTCTCAAAATTTAAAAATAGTAGAAACATCTAAATATACATAATTTAATATAATAATCTTAACATCTCATATATGTGATATATTGAAAAAGAATTTAGATAAAAAATTAGTGTGGAAAAATCTTAGACTCGTGTGAGATAGATATAACTTTCAATCATTTGTTAGACATATTTTATAATTTTCAATTTTTAAATAGCAAGAAAGAGAGGAGGAGAAAAGAAAATGTTATTATGCTAACCCTAAAATTTCATCAGGTTTGGATGAAGAAAACATGAGAAATATTTTTTTTTTCCTTTTTCTTTCTCTTTGATCTCTTTTTTAATTTTTTCTTATTTGCTTCACTCTTTTCCCTCTAGGTCCTACTGTTATATCCCTTTACGAATATAACTTATTATTTTTTCCTCTCTTGATCGATATTTTATATTTTGGGAACTTGTTGCGCTTTGTGCGATTATATATTAAAAAATCGGTAAATTTAGAAATAATTTATCTAAAAATTTAGTGTGATAGAAAAAATTAAAAAATATCAACTATAACTTAAGAAAATAATAAAATCACAAAATAAATGATTTAGTAGAATTGGAGTTTAAAAAGATTACATTTTCATGGTTAATATTCTTTAAAATGAAAATAAAAATTTATTAAGAAAAAATTTCATATATTTTGAAGTTAACCACAAAGATTTTCTTCATTTAATATAGTTTGAATATATATATTTAAAGACTTGATTTTTTTTCTTTCTTTCATCACACAGTGAATCTTTTCTATTATTATAAAAGAAAGAAAAAGAAAAAAGTGATCAAACTAAAAATAGGAGAAAAAAGAGGTATGTATTTCTATTTCATTTTCTTTTTGATATTTTATATTTTCATTGTACTTTTTAAAAAAAAAAAAAAATTCAATCATCATCGAAATAAATTATATTGTTAATTTCGTCTCTATACTCCTCTTTTGTGTTTATTTTTTATTCCTTTATTATTTTCTTCTTCCGTTTTCTTTTCTTTCTTTCTCTATCCCAAAATTACTCCTAAAAAAAAAGTATTGTTTTCTATGTTTATAAATCTCTATTTTCTTATTCTACCATCACAATGTAGTGCTAGTTCAATACTTCTATTACTCATTTTACAAATAAAGAAAAATACATTTGAAAAGAAAAAGAGTAAATAGTTGAAAAATGTAAAGAAAAATCTTACAATTTACATAATTTATAATTTAAAAAATTTAGCAACAATATTTAATATTTTTATTTAATTTTATGAGCATCTCATATGATAATAGTAGATTGTGATTGTCACTGTTCACTTCGTTTTGACTTCAATTGGGATAAAAAACTACCGAAGATATATAATTCTTATAAAGAAATTTCCAGTTTAATTTATTAAAAGATACCATTGACTAAGGTTGAAGCTGAACAACATCATTGTGTTTATCGAGTATATATACTTATTAGAGTTAATTCTTTTGCTAATTTTTTAAAAAGTAGAAGAAATGAACAAATCTTTCAAACGTAAATGTTCTTCATATCATAAGAAATATCTAAAAAATAAAAAAATTAAAAAAATTAAAAAAATTAAAAAAATTAAAATCAATAATATATTTTGAACCTATGATTAGTAATAGCAGTTTCCTACAAATTTCACATAAAGGCGATTTGAGCCTAAATAAAAAATACAAACTTGCGACAATAAAAATCATTAAAAATCTAAACTAAAGATATTTCGTAGAGAGGAAACTGAGAAAGTAAATAGAAAAGAAAGAAGATACAACGCACGCATTTTTAATTAGGATCTTAATCATAAGATAATAAATTTTTTATTTAAAAAAAAAAAAGAAAATACAAATCGATGCATAATTTTCGAGCTCTTTTAGGCATCTCCTCCAACAATACAGTCAATATCCAAAGCCTTCTTCATTGAGTCAAACTATGGCATGGATCCTAATCTTACCAATAATAATATAGAAACATCACTACTTCAAATATGAAATGAAAAGGATAATCTTAAGTAGGACTCTCATGAAATAAAAAGTTGTGAATTTATATAGGCAGAAATGGAGAATATCATAAAGTATCTTAAATTTTAAAATTAATTAATTTGTTATTTATTTTTAATCAGAGATCTCTGATTAAAAATTATGAAATTAATAAGAGTAGAATATAATAAATTTGAGTTATGGATGTGAAAAACTAAAACAAAATAAAAGAAAGAAAATAGATAAATAAAAGAGATAAAAAAAATTAGAGGTAAAATGAGTACCTTGGTCTGAAGTAATATATATATATATATATATATATATCCACACACCATTGAACATATTTTATTTTTATGGAGGAAATAAAAAATTGGAGTAGTGAATATTTAGCTTTTAAAATATTACAATAAGGAATAGAAATAAGTGGAGTAGTAAATTTTAAGACATTTAATTTTTTAAGGAGGAGTGGTAATTTATTTTTGTACACACAGAGACACAAAGTTTATTTTAACATATTTTTATTCTTTAGAGGAAATAAAGGTTGCCTTTGCAGTGATAAATATTTAGGCTTTTAAATATTACAATAAAGAATAAAAATAAGTGGAATAGTAAATTTTGAGATATTTAATTATTTACAATAAAATAAAAATAAATAGAGTGATATAATTGTCACATTTACTTTTATATAATAATAAGTAAATAGAAATGTGAGAAAATTATCAAAAAAATGAGAAAAAAAGATAAATGATCTTTTTGTCCAAAAGAGAGGAGTGTCGCGTATTATACAATATTGCTTTATATTATATATAAATATAGATAGATACGGATTATATATAGATGGATAGATTTAAATATGTTATATTAAAAAATTTATTCTTTTAACTCTCTTATATTATGTTAAATGTGTTTATATTTTAACACTCTAACTTATTATATATAGATATAAATAGATACAATTATATATAGATAGATAAATTTAGATGTGTTATATTAAAAAAAAATAATTCAAAAAACTATTCTTTTAACTCTCTTAATTATATTAAATGTGTTATATTTTACACTCTCTATACATTGTGATAACATTAAATGACAGCAATATTAAATAAATGAAGTTAATAAAAAATTTTACAAGAAAATAGTAAAAAAAATCACAAAAAAAATGAGAATAGGAATTTTAGAAGCATGTCTCTTATATATATATATGTATGTATATGTATATTGATTCTTGACCGATGATTTTGGTAAAAATAATAATTTTAGAAAACCTATTTTCTACCCTACACCCACCCATCTCAACCCTCCCCCTTTCTTCTTCTCCTTATAGGGGCATCTCAACCATTAACTTCAAATTTTATTTTAAATGTTAAATTTGAAGTTGCACAAATTGGAGCAAATCAACTCCAATCCACTATTTCAAATTTTACTTACAAAAAATAATATATTTTTTTTTCTAAAAAAATTAAAAAAATTAAAAAAATTAAAAAAATTAAAAAAATTAAAAATATTTTTAATAATTATAAATTATAATTTTGAATTTTTAAATTTTTTAAGATTTTAAATTTTCCAATTTTTAATTTTTCAATATTGCATAATAATATTTAAGTATTAATTTAAATTTAAATTAATATATTATTTTTTTTAGTTTTTTTAAAACTTTTAAATTTCCATAAAATCATAATGAGTAATTAATAATTTTATAATTTATAATATATGAACTTAAAAATATTATATTGTAAATATACTAATAAAATATTCAAATAGTGAGTTGAAGTTGATAGAGTAACATTATTTACGCTCTAAATTTGAGAAGAAAAAAAAAAGCAAGGTTAAAGCAGGGTTGGAAATGATCTTAGAACACCATTGCGCCGTCCCTCATCCCCAACAAACTTTTTCTCTGCTTTTCTTTTTTTTAAAAAAAATTATTTTTGTTTTTATTCATATTAAATAACAGAAGTAATAAAGTAAGATCAATTGTAATGGAGATTGTTGTTTTCTGATAGGTGATCGGAGATGGTGGATCGCCGGAAATAGGTGGGTGGCTCAGTTCGAAGACGGAGAAAGTAAAATTCTTATAAACTTCATTGGAAAGTTAGGATCATCTTTTAATCTCACTTTGATATTCAATTAAAAAAATTCTCTAAATTTATGTATTTGTCGGAATTAATGGAGTTAATTTACTTGCATTAACTCCTCAACTCTCCATGTCAACTATCCTAATTCATTTCACTCAAATCTTAAAAGTAGAAAAATAATTACTGCAGGTTGTTGATCATGCAATTCACTAATTCAGGTTAAAATATATGCAACAGTTGTAAACTTAGATAAGAGTTCCCTTTATATAGCTTGGGGGCTGAGCATACAAAACATGAAATATTAGATGAGCTAGGATATGCAGAAGTTGAGGATCAACCATTATTTTCCCCTGATTGAAAAAATCACTACCAGAGTTACTTGTTGGTCGGCAAAACTACTGTCTTATGCAGGCAGATTACAATTGATAAAATCAGTTCTAATTTGGTGTTCAAGCCTATTGGGCATTGATCTTCTTAATTTTAATTTCGAAAGTGATGAAGGCTATTGAACAAATGTGCAGAACTTTTTTATGGACAGGGACAATCACTGCATCAAAAAAAAGCTCTGGTCTCGTGGGAAACAATCTGCAAGCCACTAGCTGTTGGTGGACTGAATGTTATGCAAATAGAACAAAGCTGCTATTTTGAAGCAGCTCTTGGATATAACAAGAAAGAAAGATTGTCTATGGATTCAATGGATCCATGAATTTACCTTACATCAAGGATAAGGAGTTAGAAACAGTCGTGATGCCAAGAATTCTTCTTAGTTGTAGAGAAAAATAGTAGAGGCCAGGGAGCTACTACTGCAGCAACCCAGACATGGAGAGGTGCATGACTACATCATTTGGTATGACTCAAAAAAGGAAGATTTGCAATTCGAAAAATGTACCTCTCTCCCTGCCTCAGTATTCTAGGGTTCAATGTTTTCCTTACTCTGCAATCTAATATTCATCCTAGATTCGAATTTATTTTGTGGTTGATTGTTTAGCATATACTAACAACTGTGGATTGATTGCTGAAGTTTGACATCCAGGTGCCACCTGATTTATTGCATTCTGTGGAGGGACTCTGGAGACATTTAACCACTTGTACTTTGAATATCAAATGACTCAAATTTTATGGCAAAGACTATGTGTATGGATGGGCTTTCAGAAAACAAAAAAGGATTCGAAATCAGAAGTAGAATGGATTTGTCTCTTAGCTAAGAAGAGCACTGATTTGGTTGAGATATCCCGTTATGTATTTGTTATGAGGAGACAAAGAAATAACATCAGATTTCAAAATAGAAGAACAGAGGCAGACCAATTGCTGAAAGAAATTGTGCTATATATTCAAACTAGAGGTTGCAGGCCAAAAAGAGGCTACACTCTAGAATCTAGATACATTCCCTTAATTTACAGCTTGCTTTGTATTTAGATTGCTTAGTCGTATAATGATCTCTTATATTTTTGTTAGCATATAATGCTTGAGTAGAGAATATAGAAAATAGTGAGGTAGCAGTTAGTCAATAGACTGCTCAAATCTACATTGTACGTTCTTTTTATATGATAAAGCTATACCATTTAATAGAAAAAAAAAAAACATATGCAGTCAGTAGATTTGGAACTCTTTCCATTAAGCATGATGTAAAGGCAGAATTCATGTTTAGGATTTTGATAGATATGCAGCAATCATATAAGGATTGAATAAAGCTGCAGTTAATCAATTAAGAATAGGGTTGAATCCACTGAGGACTGAGAGGATGTCATGACACCGCAAGCTTCGATTAAAACGTTATGTATATATTGGCTAATCCTTATAAATAATGCAAGTACCACCTAAAAGTAACAAATAGGCAATGAAGCCAGGTTAAGATTTCGCCGGACTATTATGGGAGTTCGAATCCAACGTTAGCAATTGTTTATAATTTTAGCATACACATGTAGTCTATTTCTTTTGGGTTTTATCTTTCCTTCTTTTTCCAACTAATCTTCCTTAACTGTTGCATGTGTTTAAAATTTTGTTAATTGATTCTTGACCTTTATCTCATCTTCATTTAAGAGTTTAAGTATAAAACAGAATTGAAGAGTCTTTCTTCCTTAAAACGTGAAAGTTCCCTTAATGATAATGCTTGACTTGATGTCATAACTGTTTAACAATAAATTGAAAATATATATATTAACGGTTGATAACTATTTTTTTCTTTTACTATAACTCACAAGTTGATGTAGGATTGCAAGGTGTTCATAACATACAACGGAAAATAAAAAGCAATCCTAGATAGATTTACTTGCGTTTAAAATTTATTTACATCTAAAAGATAAAAGTTTCAAAACAAACACAAGTAATGAAAATTGTAATTCAAGGTTCTTCGATAGCATGAAGACTACATGCGTATGCGTGATACGGTCTGCTATCGGCTCGTTATCAGTAAACTCATGAACAATTGAATTACAAAATATTGTGCTGGAATTTTTTTCAAAAATCTCAACCATATAATAAACATATCAAGAAAATATTTCTTGTCAATAATTTTTGCTCTTGATTTGGTGTAATATTCATACTTTTAATAGAGTATTTTCTCATAAGAACTTTCTCATAATAGAAACTTTGGTAAAGGGTCAAAACTACCCTTGAACTATTAGATATCGTACAAAAATTGCCCTCAGGGTCAACATTTTTGCTCCAAAAATACCCCCGTAGTCAATCTAATGGCTTCACAAGGATGCCCTTACTTTTAACGATGGGAATTTAAATAATTACTAAAAATATTTTATTTACATAACAGTGCATTTTTATTTTTTACCTAATTATTATTTAAAATTATTTTCATCATCTTATTTTGTCATATTAGATTTTCTATACGTGACATTACGCAGTTAGTTGCTGTAACACCTGAAACTTTCCTAAGGCGAACTCGGATGACCACCGCAAGAAAAATCGAAAAAACCAGGAAAAGTTGCCTCGGAATGACTAGACAGTCGTAGTCGCTCACGACGGCAGGTGCCTCGGTCGTGGTCGGCCATTGCCTTCGTCCTTGGAGAACCCAGCGGGGACGTGGAACGATCCATTGAAACAATGAATCGTCTGTCACTCGTTGGTCCCGACCACGAACTCCCTTTTCCGAGACACGACTCAGCTTGGCAAAGTCTTGTATGAGACAACGACTCGTGATGTGAGTCGTTAGTTAGGATTCCGGAAATGTCCTTGATGACAATAGTGGCATTCAACGGCCGTTGCATCACCTGACGAGTCATTGTGACCCTTGGTAGTGCGAGGTTAGGGATTTTAGGAACTTTTCGGTGGGAGGTGACAAATCGACATGAAGACCAGTTGGAATTCACACGAGCAGTCATTGTGTTGCCCGTTGTTAGGCTTAGAGATTTCGTCTAGTGACCGGGGAGGAACCAACGACCGTTAGTTAAATCGACAAGTGGTATTAGTCCCTTCTCGTTGCAGTTTGGTAAGCCCAGGAACCCGAGGCCCAGAGACCCGGCGTGGTCCCGGCGAGTCGTGGTCTCGACCCGGCGACTTCGTTGGTGGCACAGTTGGTACTGTGGCGGTTTTGAGATTTTTTCTCAAGGATATTTTGTAATTTTCATCTCTCTAATCCTAAACTATGTCATTTTGGATTATTTTAGGAAATTTAGAGGGTAGCAGGTAGTGCCAAGCTCCTCCTGTCCTGAAAATCGGATCGTATTTATTCTCACCGGCTTCAAGCGGGGAGCTAGGACGGTCAATTTCTTCTCGAGATTCTCGAGGAATTTCTATCGGTATAGTCCTAAGGTTTTGAAATGTAAAGTTTTCGGACAAAAGTTGATGAATTTCGGGTGGTCATATCCATGTTATTGTTGCTATGTTTTTCTAAATTCTTGGAAATCATGTGGAAACTATCTCCTTGTGAAATGATTTAGCCACAGCTTTTTGAATCTCGATATATTAGGGTCTAAGCGTAGTGAGTAGTTATTCATATTCTTGGACTGCACGGTGTTAAGGATTCCCATGTGTAAAATTAGTTGAAATCTCGGCCAATGTCATGCTAGTCAGTTTGATCGGGAATATTAGTATAATTGGTATTTTTTGGAATGTCGGTGATCGGTTATTTATAGTCTTTTCTTGAGGTGTTAGTGGTGCCTCTTAATTATCAATTATTAGACTCGGATATCGGATATCACATTTTAGTGGGTCTTTAGATGGTTCTGGCCTTCTAGATAGCATTTCCATTGAGTCTTAGAACCTCAGACTTCGGTTTTAGTTTGTTTTAGACTGATTCTGACAGCCCAGGATAAACGGCTCCCCAGCAGTCTTAGAACACCAGTTACAAAAATCCGGTCAAATAAGACTCTAAGTCTTAGTATCACAGACTTAGTCTTGGACCTCAAATTTTGAGCTATCGGCTTAGTGTCGATTAGGACTATCCGGTGGTAGAGGAGGCTTGGCAGAAGTGGTGGGGTTCAGCACTGAATTTCCAAAACTACGTTGACACACATAGGTTATTTTATTGTATGGCCTGAGATTTGTGATCATTCTGTTCATGCCTTTATACTGGCAAAGTGTATTGGGTCCTACCGGTGGGGTGTATACATCGGACTTAAAGTATGCATCTCATGTGGTTATATATCGTTTATAGTCTCTCGGCTAGTCGGCCTGGTCGGTTGCTTCGGCTCGAAACGGTTTCGATTTACTCGGTTCGATGCAGGTTAGCTCGGCTTAGTATCTGATTTAGGGCATATTTACTTCTTGATAGTGGGGGTCATTGTTGACCATCTTAGTTATATTACGGTTGTTCTGTTTTCGTCTTCACTTAGTGCATTCTGATTGATTACTTATTTTTTATGTTATATTTTCTCCCAACACACCGGTACTTTGAAATGCTGAAGCACACTACATGTTGTATCGTATTGTGATACAGCGCGAGTTCTCAACCTCGGCACCGTTAGTAGATCTTCTTGAGTGATATCGGTGATTTTGGATGGTGGGTTCACTCAATCTTTTGAAGGGCGATTTGTCTTCCATGATGCAGCTAAACAAACTTTTAGCATGTCCAGCAACTCATCGGTGTAGATAGCTTTCAAACATTCATTTTTACTTTCGGATGTATAAGATTTTATCATTTAGTTTTTCTTAAATGGTTTTACTATTTAAACCTGTTGCCTTGATTACTGTATTATCTAGGTGTTATGATGGACCCATTGGGTTGGCTTGGGGTTACTTGTGACTCAGTGCAGGTGTCTCGTCTAGGGTATAGACTCGGAATTAAGTGAAAAACTTGGTCTTAGAGGCACTAGGTTTAGAGTATCTTAGGATGTCTAAGCGCATCAAGTAGAGTTCTTTTAAATGGGTGTAAGCGCGCCACACTTATGATGGGAGGCTACGAGGACGTTATTAGAAACCTCCGTTTTGTTCTCCTCTTTATCATGCATTGAAGTTCAATTCCCGAAAAGCGTTCTCTAACTGCGTGCTCTATTTCATTTCGGTGAAACCATGCCTGCCAGACGTGAAAATGGAAAAGGCAAGAGCAGCTAGCAAACTGCCCCGCGGCTCAGCGGCCTCGGGACGATCGAAATTGTCTTGGTAAGTTCAAAGCGTCAATCCAAGCTGGAGGACAAATAGTCACAAACTAGGTAGCGGCCCGAGTGGTTCTTGTTATCAAAGATAGATTAGTAGCGGTGCACGAGTTTGGGCTTTCACCCCGAATGAACCTCGAGCCTTTTATGGATACAGGTCTTAGAGGATTCACGGGAGTTCGCTAGATGAGATACGGAAGATCACCGGATTATGGGTGTTAGCTACATTGAGTACTAGCACGGCTTCCTACCGGTTGAAAAGGAGTAGCCCAGAGATGCAGTGCGATGTGGAAAGGAGACCAGCGGGAGCGGACCGGTGGAGTAGGAGGAGTTCTGACTAGCCTTCACAGATAGATTCTTCCCGGGAGTTAGGAAGACTAAGGTGGCGAAATTCATGAATTTGAAAGCGAGCAACGGGACGGTGGAAGAATATGCCTTGGAGTTCACACGATTGTCAAGATATGCTCTAGGAGATGGTAGATGAGCAAGGGCTCGCATGCTGAAATTCGTTAGCAGTGTCGAACTTGGTACCCCTTGGAGTGCGGGGCTGCGATGCTCATCAAGACATTGACCTCTGCTGACTGCATTGTTCATGCCAGTTGAGGTAGAAAAGTTGAAATACATAGAGCGGGAGAATAGCGGGCTCGAACTAGCCAATTAGATTATGACGTGAGAGGTCTTGTAGTAATGGCGCCAGCTGACGGTAGAAAACTCAAACACGATTTAGCTAGCGCCCCTACTTCCAGAGTCCTTGGGGGTCGAAGGGTGGAGCATTTGGCTACCCGTCCAGTCACTTAGCGCCAACAACGGCTATCCGGCTTACCTGTAAGTGTGTGAGAACATCCCGAGGGGGAATGCCTTCAAAGTAGAGAGGGTTGCTTTGAGTGCAGGCAGGTGGGTCAGAAGCAGAGAATGCAGAGATCCACAGAGTCTACCAGCTACTTGCTTGGCTCAGCTGGGTGTCTTGCCAGTGCGTGGCGGTCAACGCCAAAACCATTTTTATGATTTTTCCTCTCGTTAGGATCGGAGAGTTCACGTGTGGTCACGGGTATATTACGTCTTTTCCCGTCAGTGTGTATGCCCTACTGATCCGGGAGCCTACGCTTTATCTTTTGCTTGACCCCCATGTAGCTTTCGGTTTAAAATAAGTCCGAAGTCCTCTCCGAACCATTCTCGGTCTCTGCCCGAGTTGGTGAGTGGGTTAGAGCCCATTAGGTGTATAAAAGCTGTCAGTCTCAATCTTGAATAAAGGCCGTTCCAGCTGACCTCAGAGAGTTAGACATGGTCGATTTCAATCTTGATCATTCTTGGCATGGATTGTTTTACGCTCCGTTATGCCTCGATCGACTACAAAATTAGAGAGTCGTGATTTCGGTTCCTGTAATAGGCAGGTTTTAGAGTGGATAAACATTAGTTACGTGTACAAGAATTAGTTATTTTCTACCTTAAGGCAAGAAAGCTTATTTCTAGTAGTGCATTTATCATCTAGTTCGGTCAAATATTCCCGACTCACGAGACCTCAACTATCCATTCAATTCCAATTGTCGAGTGAGTTTCTGACGTGTTTCTCGAAGATGTTTCCGGGAGTCACTCCCGAGCGAAGGTAGATTTTGGCATAGACCTTAACTCGAAACTCGGCCCATCTCCATCCTCTTTCGAATGGCTCAGTGGAAAGCTTAAAAGTTGAAGAGCGGCTAAAAGACCTTAACGATAAAGGTTTCATTAGGTGCGACATCTCTCCGTGGGGTGCTCAGAGTGTTATTCGTGCGAAAAGAAAGTGGTACTCAATGTGTATCGATTACTTGTCCATTGAACAAAGTCTGATTAGAAGCAATTATCCCACACGGGATTGATGACTTATTCGATCGACGGTGATTGCTTCTCAAGGTAAGTCTCGGAGTCGGGGTATCATCGGCTAAGAGTTAGAGAATGTGACATACGAGAAAACGGCCTTGAACTTAGTATGGTCAACTACCAGAGTAGGACTCGGTTGCGTTCGATCACGGTGGGTAAGTGATAGCTTACTCACTCAGACATTTCGAATTCACGAAAGAACTATCGGCTTCATGAACTTGAGTTGGTAGCGTGGTGTTTGCATTGAAAATATGGACCTTTACCTTTGGGAGTTCACGTGGATGTTTTCACCGTCCACAAAAGCCTTGATGTGTGTTGATCGAGAAAGACATAGGTCTTCGTCGGAGAAGGTGGTTAGAGCTATTGAAGGATTGACATGAGTGTCTTTGTACCACCGGGCAAGGCCAATGTGGTGGGCGGCTCACACCGCAGATGTCAGCGGGAGAGTGGCTGTCTCGAGGACGCGAGAAAAGAACTAGCAAAGATATTCACGAGTTATCTCGGTTGGAAGTGTAGTTGGTTGATTCGGGTGAGGCGGAGTAGTAGTGCGAGTGGATCGAGATTTCTCGTTAGTTGTTGATGTTAAGTCAAAGGCGGGGATGAAAGATCCTTGCTTAAGCTAAAGAGACGGTTCTCGGAAAAAAGTGGTGGCTTTCTCCAAAGGGGAGATGGTGTATAGTTATGGTAGACTATGTGTTTCGGGTGTTGGTGACTTGAGATAGAAGATCTTGGAAAAGCACCACGGTTTGAGATATTCTATCCGCTAGGTGCCCTTTAGATGTATCATGATACATGGAATATTCTTTTTGGTAGAATGACATGAAAAGAGGCATAACGAGAATTTGTGGCTAAGTGCTGGCTAATCGACGGAGTTAAAGTGGAACATCATAGACTTAGAGGTAATAAGTAGGAATAGAGTAGATATGGACTTTATTACGGGTCTACCTCGTACTTTATCAACATGACTCAATCTAGGTGATAGTAAACCGGATGACCGGAGTGACACATTTCTCCAGTTAAAACTATAGACTCAGTAGGATTATGCTAGGCTATATGTCAGGAGTTAGTCAAACTAAAATGGTCTGCTTGTCCGTTATTTGGATAAGTCTGCATTCGCTTAGCGTTTTAAGTCATTTCGAGAAGAGGACTTGGTACAGGAGTCTCAAGATTAGAACAACTTTGCACCCCTAGACGGTGGACAAGCAGCGGACTATCGAGACAGCGGAAGATATCTTTGGCGTGTGTGATCGATTTTAAGGACGGTTGGGATGATACTCACTGCGCCCGAGTTTGCATACACAACAACGGCCTACTACTCGATTATCAGATGGCCCCGTTTAGGCATTATATGGTAGAAGGTGTAGGACTCCTATAGTGTGGTTGAGGTTGGTGAAGCTACCTTGATAGGGCCAAGCCGGTTCATGAAGCTATGCGAAGGTGCGGCTTATCGAGGAGAGATTGAAAACGATTGCAAAGCTAAATGAAATTCTATCTTGATGTGAGGAGAAGAAATTAGAATTTTCAATAAATAGTGGGTTTTATGAAAATTTCACCTATGAAAGGGGTGATGAGGTTTGGGAAGAAGAAAAAGCTCAGTCCAAGATTATGGCAGGACCCTCACAAGGTACAAGCGAATTGGTAGTGTGACATATGAGTTAGAATTTCCTCGAGTTAGAATGCGTACCCGATCTTCCGCTTATGTCACTATTGAGAGATAAATACGTGATTCGACTTCGGTTGTGCCACTAGACAGTGTGGGAGTGACAGATGGTCTCTCTTACGAAGATGTCTCGGTTTAGATCGCCCGGCCATCGGAGTTCGTGGCGAGAAACAAGGAAGTCACTTCGGTGAAAGTCTTGTTGAGGAACAGTAGTTGAGGATCACATGGGAAGCGAAGCGAGGCAGCAGTGGCCGGATACCTAAATTTATTCCCTTTCGATTCCCGATTCCAGCATCATGTACTAAATTCCTCCATATTCTCTATTCGATTCAGTACTCATCATTTCTGACCGGGTTTTCAATGTGCATTCTAGTTGCATCAACTCACATTAGAATGGTTAAGTCGAGATCGAAGTCAGTTACTCTTTCGAAATCGGTTCGCCAGCCTCAATCCCGGAAATTACGGTTCTTTTCCGGTTTTCAATAGTTTTACCTTCATTCGAGAACGAATGATCTAAGGAGATGTGCTCGGGTATATTTTTATAATTTTTTATCTCTTTAATTCCTAAACTACGTCATTTAGGGTTATTTTCAGAAATTTATAGGGGTAATAAAAAATTACTTCACCTCTCTCTTCCTCGAGGAAAATAAGATCGTATTTATTCTCTCGGGAAAACTTAGAGCGGGGAGCTAGGGAAGTCAATTTCTTCTCCGATTCTCAAGGAATTTTCTCACGAGTTCTTCGCGGTATGTAGGTATTCCAACAAGGGAATTGTTCTTCCTTGTATCTAAACCCTCCACTAAATTTTCTCGAGTATAGCCTCGAGGTTTCAAAATGTAGAAAGTTTTCATACAAAAGTTGATGAATTTGGTGGAGATATTACCATGTTATTAAATTTGTTATGTTTTCCTAAATTCTTAGAAATAATATGAAAACTAGCTCCTTGTGAAATGATTTAGCCCCCACCTTACAGATACGATTATATTAAGGTCTAGTGTAATTGAGTAGCTATTCATGTTCTTAACTCTACAGTGTTGGAAATTCCCACATGTGGCTTAAAATTAGTTGAAATCTTGGCCAATTACATGTTAGTCCAGGTTGAGTCAGATGTTAGCATGTTCGATTATTTTTAGAAATGGCAGTGATCAATTTGACTGATCTTTTCTTGAGTGCCATTAGTGCCTCTCGGTTATTAGTTATTAGACTCGGATATCAGACATTAAATTTTAGGAGTTTTAGATGGTTAAAGCACTTCTAGATAAGTAGCTTTGACGGTGTTAGAACCCCGGCTTCGATTTGATTTGTTCTTTAGACGGTTACGAGCTTCCAGATAAGCGGTTCTAGCTAATCTTAGAATCCCGATTAGAATTCGGTCAAATCGACTCTCCACGGTACTTCCAGATAGGTATCCTGGTTTAGTCTTGGACCCCGTTTTGAGTTATTAGCTTAGTAGTCGGACTAAGACTATCCGGTGGGAGCGGACTTATGCCAAGGCGAAGCTGGTGTTTCGGTGCACCCGGAGTTCCGAACTATGTTGCCATTTCGGTTATTTTATTGGCCTTATGGCCTAGACTTGTAATCCCTGTTCATGCCTTTATACCACGACAAGGTATATTGGAGTCCTAGGAGGGTGTATACAGGGGACTCCACGTCTAGCTCACGTCGTTATATGTTGGTTATAGCCTCCTGCTTAGTCGGCACAATTTCATTTAGCCCGGCTCGGGAATAGTTTTAGTTTTACTTAGTTCGGTTCGGTTTAGTACGGTTAGCTCAATTCGGTATCTGATTTAGGGCATGTCTTATACCACTTGGAGGTCGGGTCATTCTTGACCATCTCGATTATATTACGGTTGTTCAATTTTTAGTTCTTCATTTGGTCATTTATATGTCATTACAGTTTAGTTACTTGTTCCTTTATATTGCTATTTTTTCTCCCACTTACTCGATATATACAAATGCAGATCTACCTTCTATGATGTATCGTATTATGATATAGAGTGTAGGTTCTCGGCCTCAACATCGTTAGTAGATCTTCTTCGGGTGATATCGGCCCCGGTACCGGTGGTGAGTTTCTGTCTTTTGAGACGATATTTGCCTCGATTATTTTCAGTTAGTTAGACTTTAGAGTTAGCTAGGGGCTTGTCGACAACTCATCGATTGTAGATGACTTTCGGACATAGACTCGGACATTGATTTTATTTTCGGATGTATAAGCTTTTTATCATTTAGTTTTCTTAAATGGATTTTATTACTTAAGCTTCCGCTGTAATTACCAGTTACAGTCTTGCCAGTAGACCATGGGTTGGCTTGGAGTTACTTGTGACTCCATGCAGAGTGTCCGTCCGAGTATAGACTTGGATCGTGACATTAATTTTTTAATTAAACTAATCTAATATAAAGCCCCACCCCAAATCCAGAATCCACCCGTCTATTTCCCCAGCGCCCCATTTTATATCCCACTCAATATGCATCCCTGGAAAAGGAACCAACGTCTTCTCCTTCTATCTTCTTATTAGAATCTTCGGTGAGATTATAATTTGAAGAAGGAAAAGAGAATTTTTCAGATTAGCGGTGAGAGCGAGAAGCGAGGAGAAGATCGTCGGTGGCACTTGGGTATGAGAGGAGAGGCGAGTGGGAAGTTTAGCCAGGAGGGTCGGGCTACGGAGAATCTGAAAATGGGGAAATTAAGGCGGCGCGATAAATGCGGTGCTCCACTTGTAACTACAGATGCGAAAGAAGAAGAGAAGAAGCACAGGTGAAATCCATTGTCTCCGAGTTAAAAGAAATTGCGGTCAGCATTTGTTGAAAGTCCCATGTCAATAATGTTTTATTTTCTCAAATCTTTTAAGCTTTATTTTTGAATTATGTCTTTTATGTAATTGTCTCTGGTTACGTGTCTTCTACTTATAGCTGTAAACAAGAAAATGTTGTGCTAGTTTAATTAATGAATAATCTCTCTTTTTAATATATATTTGATGGTTGTTGTTTCTCTTTTTCATTTTATTAAATTATTGGCAAGAAAACTACCGCCACATTTCCTTGCATATTTTAAGTGAAGGTCAAATCGGTTGGTATCATCTCTTGCAATAACATAATTAGAAGAGATAAAGAAGAAGACCCTTGATTTCTTATCTAGGTTTATTATTTGGGCGGGATATAAAATGGAGGTAATTTAAATATAGGTGGGTGGATCTAGGGTTTGGGTTAGGTTTTAATTAGTTTAGTTTAATTAAAAATTAACAAATAAAAAATAAACTTACATAAAAAAAATAAAATATTTAATAATTATTTAATTAATAATTTTTAATATTTAATTATTGTAAAAAAAATTTGTCAGGGTTTATTTTGTTTTTTGGTTAAAAAAAATGGAGGGTATTTTTGTAGCAAATCTAATAGTTCAAGGATAGTTTTGACCTTTTAATAAAAACTTTTCATTAAACTTACTTATAAAAAATTTCATCACTCTTTATAAAGCATCACCTATAAATATTTTTCTATTCTTCTTTTTGATTAAAGTGGTCGAAGAGGCCATTTAGTAAGGAGCCGAAAATATTCGAATAGGTGGGTCCAAAAATGAGCCTAGACCCAAATACTACTGACTAAAACTAATCTAGTCTAATGTTGAAAACAACAAGGCTAGTGAAGAAAATGAAAAATCACCTCCATGTTGCCAAATATTTGACCTCAAGAAAGAGATCTCAATGATCAATTCGGGAGCTACGCGCAAGACTTTAATATAAGCCCTTCTTCATCTTCTTGTTTATCAATTTTATAACCTCTCTGATTGTTACACCCAAAAACTCTTCTAGACCAAACTCGGACATTTCAAAAGTTCAAAGAAAAAAGCCAGGACAATTTATAGCGGGCGGCCAGACAACGGGCGTGGCGTGGCCGGCCTCCAACCCAATTCGTTATGCAGTCAGACCAATCGATGTGACAGTTGTCAGCAGGGAAATAGCGAGGCATGAGGCGACCCATTGGATTTGAACCAACGAGCCATCCTGTTGTCCGTTGGATCCCAATTTCAGAATCCTAGCGGATCCTTCCTTGAGAGCCCTTTAGAAAGGAACCAATGGCACGTAATTCTTAGCAATGGCGGGTGTGCCACCGTGCCCCAATTCGAGGCCTAGCGGTGTAGACTACGAGTCGATGCAATGACCGATGGTCCTACCAACGAGTCGTTGTGTTGATCGTTATCTCGAGCCAGTTCCCCTATGTACTAAGTAGAAATTTACCAGCGATCAGTGTGCTCTTCGGCGGATCGTGGTATAGCACTAAAGTGCCGTTTCTAGTGGGCATGATTTGGACCCGAGAACCTATGGTGGGTTCCAACGGGTCGTGGGTTATTGGGCAGATCACGAGGCACATTGGTCCCACGTAAATTTAAGATTTGATTTAAATCCAAGGGTTACTTTTGTAATTTCTAACCTACCTAGTCATAAACTACATCGTTTTGGGTTAGAGTCGGGGTTTTAGAAACGACGGTTTCTCTCATTTTCTTCCTCATTCTCAACGATTAAACATAGAGTTCTCTCGGACGGAGTTCGAGAGCGGAAGTTAGGGTGTTAATTTATCTGATTTTCAAGGAATTGCATTTTCAGGTTTTCCGTCTCCGGTATGTGGAAATTCAACGGGAAATAGTTCTTTCTTTGTGTCCCCCAAATTCCTCTCTACTTTCCTCTATCGATTCGGCCTTGGAATTGCTCAGTGTTAAAGTACTAGTCATACTTCATCTAATCCATGTGGAATGTTATTTCACGTTAGAAATTGTTTCCTATTTGTGATTGCGTGATATTCCCGATCTTGGCAAAGTCAAATTTATCCATATTTCTTGAACTAGAAAATCTTGAAATTTGAATTAGCTTTTAATATCAAAATTTTGCTTGAATTTATTAGTATTTAGAGGACTCATTTATTAGTAGCATTGAAACTAAATCAGATTATTGTCAATTAGTTTAGCCAAAATGTTTAGAATTTTCGGTGTCGATCGAAATGTCGGTGATCAATTTGACTATAAAGGAAATTTCCGAGTGTCGGAGTATCTCTTAGTTATTTAAATTAGATTAAAATCGAGTTTTAGCGGTCCACGGGCGGTCGCTGATACCTTATATAAACAACTCTTACTAGCCTTAGGACTGACTTGATTATAGTTTGTTATTAGATGGTTATGACTTTTAAATAAACGGCTCGACCCAGTCTTAGAACTTCGGTTTAGTGGTCGATAAGACTTTCGGGCGCTTTTAGATATGTATCACGGCTAGTTGTGGGCCACATTTTGAGCTATCAACTTAGTATTGAGTAGGACTATCCGAGTGGGAGTAGGAATTAACAATGAGCGGATCGGGGTTCCGGCGCACCCGGGTTCCCAGGAGCTACGTTGCCCACGTGGGTTATAGTTTTAATTGATGCGATGGAACCAGGACCTTGTGATCATTCTGTTCATGCCTTTATACCACGACAAGGTATATTGGGTCCCTCTAGATGGGTGTATATATCGGACTCATGTCTAGCTCACGTATATATGCATTATAGATTCTTCCACTAGTCGGTTCGGTCTAGTTTTAGATCAGTTCGGATCGGTATTCAGTTGTATGTTTTAACCATCGAGCAGTCTTTTAGACTATCTCGATTATTTGGTTATTCGGTTCGGTGGCTTTAGTTGGTCATTTCATATTCTATTCGGTTAGTATTTTTATTCCTTGTGTATTCAGTTTAGCACTTTCATTTTATTGTGCTATGTTTTCTCCCATTCATAAATTACATTTCAAGTCTTGACCGCATACTTTATCTTGTATCATTTTATTATACAAGCTGTAGGATCTCACTCTCGGCCTAAGCTGTCCAGATCGCTCATCGAGACTTCGGCTATTACAGAGGGTGAGTCCTCGTGCTCGAGGCGGAGATTATTTACTTGAGTTATATTTTCTTCCTTCATTTAGATTTTGGAATTAGTAGGGCTGTCCCAACAACTTATTAGTTATGGTGGCTTTCGGACGAATTTAGTTTTTCAGACATGTAGCTTTAATATTTTCAAATATTATGAACTTGACTTTATTTCTTTCAAAGTATTTATATTTTTGCTTTAAACTTATACTTTATATGTTTATATGTTACTCAAAATGCCGGTGTAGGATAGACGGGAGTTGACTTGGGGTTACTTATGACTCCAAGTACCGTGTCCTCGGTGGCTCAGGGCATGACAACGCGTGAATGTCTATTTCTTGAAACAAATTAAGTTTGATTGATTTCATTTTTCGCTTACCTCGAACTCACCGAGGTGCTATGAAAATGAATTTACAGAACAAAGAATCCTTGACTTAATATGTGTGTGATATTGAGATAGAAGGATTTGAGCTTCTTGTTAAACAATTAGATAATGGTGGTACATTTGTCTTTGATGAAAGTATAATCTATTAAGAGTCTTCTGATAGGTTGAATATTTGAAGAAATTAATATCACACATTAGATAGACTCTAAGTAGGGAAACTTTTTATATTCTTTGTGTAGTTCGTAATTTTGTAGTTTTATAAGTACTTATTTGTTTCTTTGTAATAACTTGATCTCTGCATGTTGTTGCTTTTGCATTTTAATGCGAACTTGGAGTTGGTATTTAATGCTGGTTCCCTTTGCCTTTTTATGATTGAACCTTACAATTTAGGATTTGTTGTTTATTTAATTGAGCAATTTTTTCTTAGTGGGATTCACGAAAGTTATTGTATTTGATTGTACCTACAAAATTAAACACCTTTGTTAGTTAAATAATTCGCTAGCGTTGCCTCAACATATGAACAATGCAGTACATCTCCTCCTCTTCTCCACTCCTCTGTTATTGCAGCATCGTATATCTTATTCACCATGGAGTGTCCCGTTTCCTTATCGACACCTTCTTCGTGGCTAAGGAGTGCATTTCCATTGTCATAGGTAAAAGATAGTTGTTGTAATACATTATCCCTTCACATAGTTTTGCTGGTATATAAGCTTGTGGTATTAGGAATGATTTAGGTTCTTTGATCACGGGCAAAATATCATGCCGTTATACGGCTTCACAACTTGAATTAGTCGTGTTGTCTAAGTTATTTTATACATTTTCATGTGATTTTATATAAATGTGAAGATATGTGCTAACCAACATGATTAACCTTTGTTTTGTAGGTTTTGATGACTTTTGAGGAGCTAATCCATGAGTTGGTGAAGTGGAGGCTATGGAAGCGGAATTAAAACGCAAACGTCGGCAAGAGAGGCACAAACAGCCCACTGTAGTGTCGGCAACGTGCCACAGCAGTGCCCCACAACAGCCCACTGCGCGGTGGCAACGTGCCACGCGGTAGCTGCGCGACAAAGGTTGACATCGCTGTCCGAGGCAGCGCGTTGCCAGCCCTTTGCTTGTGAGAGTCTTGCTAGGAGTCGGATTTTTGGCCGGTTTCGGAAGACCTCCGCGTTTGGGCCGTGTCCACGAGGCAATGCTGCGTTGCACTCAGTGACACGTTACTCTATTCAGGAAAAATTCCTACTAATATAAATAGCGCACTTAGGTTTATTTGGAGATATTCGACTTGGTGGAGCAAGAACGTGGGTTACTGACGGTTGAGAGGACGAAAATTCTTAGGGTTTTTTCTCTATCCCTTTTCTTCTTTCTTTCAATTGTTTTGTATGATTTATACTCATTTAATGATGTTTAATCCTGAATGAGTGGCTAATTCCACTTCTTGCGAGGTTAGGAACCGTTGTATTGAAATGTAATTGTTGATTATACAGTTTCCATCTTTTCTTTCATGATTGTTCTATTAATTCTTGTTCTTACTTTGCATTGATATACGGCCAATGTTAATGTAATTCAAAAGTCGGTTTCACTCAGAAACCACGGCGTAATTTGTGAATTAATAGGATATGATCTTTTCTTAGTTTGGAAGTGGGGGTGATTTACCTTGAGGATAGAAATATACACGAAAGTCGTATTAGTCAAGTGTGGAATCGGTTTTGTATGGCTTTAACATGAATTAATCGGTTTTGTATGGCTAGAACATGAATTTCTTCTTATCACACAAATGTAGGTGGAAGGTTCATGATTCTTAAGTTGGGTTAAATACGAGAGTTTTAATTAGGAATAAGTTCCGACTAGCAACCGGAGAAAAGATAAACCATGTATGTCGATAATTAATTTATTTACATGTTCATTTAGCCTCAGCATGCTCACATTGATAGTTCAAACTCACTTGTATAATTATTTTAGCTTAGTATAAAATTAGTTCACAAAATATAAAAACTTTTCATCACACTGTTGTCCTCATTTTTAGAGTTATAGTAAAC
>JACEIK010009892.1:29062-47194 GCA_018107945.1 Datura stramonium | reverse complement strand
ATTCATAATTCAATAATGAAGACTCAATTACATCATACCTATAAAGAGAAATCACAATTTCATGCATTTGAATAAAACCCCATAGACTTGAGTAGGAGGATTCATTATTTAAATGGAGATTTAGGCATGGGTGGGGAAGAATTTCACCCATTCTAAAACCGTACATACATGGAAATGGATTGACTCAAAGTTCCTTGAACACCCACAAAGAAATTGATGGAAACTTGGGGGAGAAGACCTTGAATCTTCCAAAAATCTCTCTAAAGTCCTTGCATGAGAATGGGAATGCATAAAGGACTTAACTCCTCTTATCATACTCATAAAATATCCAAAACAACGTAGTTTAGGGTCTAAAAGTATGGAAAATTTGAAAATTCCCTTAATAAAATTTCCCTGAAAACTGACTCGGATGGACCAACGATCGACCCAACGGGTCGTGGCATCATACCACGACTCGTGGTATCGAGTCATCGGGTGCACTGCCTCATAACACATCTCAGATCCTTCCCACGACTCGTCAGGATGAGTCGTTACTTCAAACCACGGGTCGTCGAATCGATCGTCGTCAACTTCTTGACCAACCTGACTTCCCTTTCCACGAGCCTCACCATAACTAGTGGTTCCCTCCAACGAGTCGTGGTCTCAATCTGTTGTAAGCACTGGACATTTCAACCCACAAACAACGACTAGAAACAACGGGTCGTCACTTCTCACCATGAATCGTGGGATGCCCCGTGGGTTCCCTATCAGCCTAAGTTCACTGCTTCCAACGACCGGTAACAACAACTCATTGTTCCTGACAACGACTCGTTACACCGTCCGTTGTCACCACTGCCTCCCTGAACCCCCATTCCATGACTGCTTTCGATGACTCATGGTATCCACTCATGAGTCGTTGAGTCTTGCGTTCTGGATGTTTTTTCTAGTTTCTGCATTTTTCAAATTAAACTTTTGGATCTATTCTTAGGCCTTTCCGGGTTATTACAGACTGTTACCATGAGTCGTGGTCACTGGGCACGAGTCGTAGAGTCCCCCGTGGTGGCTAGCAGCCAGTTTTCCCTGCGAATTTTGTAGGGCCTTTCAGTAATTTTATACCCTCCTAAACTTTAAACTACGTCATTTTAGACATAATTTCAAACCTATTAGTGGGGTTAAATGGTTTTCCCCCTCATTCCCACCTATCCTCAGAAAAAAATACCGTAACCTTTCATCTTCAGAAGTTCCCAAGAAAGACTAAGGTTTCCTCCATTGTAGCAATACAAGCTTCCTTCTTTGGGGAAATTCTTTATCAGGTATGTGGGAATTCAACAAGGGGATAGTTCTTCCCTTTGGTCCCCAAAAACTCTTCTCAAATTTCTTTATGAATCTTAGACCTGAGCTTTCGAATGCGAAGATATTATATGTAAATTTTCTTTGAATTCGCATAGAATGATATCCATGATTATTTGTCAACATGATCTCCATCAGTTCATGAGTAAATTAATATTATTTCCACAAAGGTGAATCCTAGCCCTGTAGATTTTCGAATGTTGAGAAATCCTTGATAAAGTCTTGTTTAATCCATGTAGAATCGTCTTTTATATTAGTTATGGGTATTTTCCCACCAACTAATGGTAGGATTGGTGCTTATCTCCGTGCATCGACTTCATCCCTATTTCTTGAGGGTAGAACATACTAGAAATTCATGATGGAGATGATAAACCTTGGAATTTTCTTGATTACACTAGTAAACTGAACTCCCATACTATTTTACATGCTAAATTCTCAGTCAGCTGATTAGTTTGACTACAAAACTTCCTGAGGTGTCAGTATCACCTCCCAGGTATCAAAATTAGATTCAGAATCCAGTTTATTGGTCCACTAGGCAGTAATGACACTTTAGACATATAGTTCTGACTAGCCTTAGGACCCCAATTCATATTTCAGTTTGTTCTCAGACGGTTACGACGCTTCTAGATGAGCATCTCTGACCAATCTAGAACCTAGTTTCAGAATCTGGTCCATTAAGACTCTCGGGCACTTTCATACATGTATCTCTAACTAGTCTTAGGCCCTAGTTCTGATCTATCAGCCTAGTATTCAATTAGGATTATCCAGTGGGAATAGGACTTAGCACCGAGCGGACTGTGGTTCCAGTGCACCCAGGTTCCCAGAACTACGTTGCCAGCCTATGTTTCAATATTTATTGGCCTAATTGGCCTAGAATTTTGTGATCACCCAGTTCATGCCTTTATACCCTGGCAAGGTATATTTGGTCCTACTGGTGGGGTATATACATTGGACTCAACGTCTAGATCACGTGGTTACATGTCAGTTATAGACTCTCCCACTAGTCAGTTCAGTCTAGTCTCAACCTAGTTCAATTCAGATCAGTAATCCAGACTTAGAATGTGCTTTGACCATCATACAGGGTCTTTTAGACCACCTCAGTATCGTAGTTATTTAGTTCGGTAGCTTAGTTGGTCATTGCATGTCCTCCAGTTCGGCATTTCTTTTATTACTTATTCTATTGTATTATGTTCCTCTCACTTTCTAAGTACATTCAAAGTACTGATGCGTACTTTTGTGTTGTATCTTTTTATGATACAGCTGCAGGATCACAATCCCAGCCCGTCAGTAGACCGTGTACCGAAGAACTCAGCTATCTAGTTGGTGAATCCTCATCCTTCGAGGATGAAGATTACTTGCTTAAGTTATGATTTCATTTCTTTTATTTTGATTCGTAGTTAGCTAGGGGTTTGTCCCAGCAGCTCATCAGACTTAGTCGCTTTCAGATGTAGAGTTGTTTTCAAACTCAGATTGACTTTATTAAATATGTAATCTTGTTCAAGTGTTATTATTTTTACTTTAAATTTCCGCTACACATATTTTTTTTATGTTATTCAAAATGTCAGTGTATGATAGACCAGGGGTTGACTTGGGGTCACTTGTGGCTTCAAGTACCATGTTCGGTTCAGGGTGTAAACTCGGGTATGAAAATGACTCTATGATTTGGGAAAGCCCATGCAAGTTAAGTGTGTTTCTCATAATTTTTTCCAATGCCTATAATATCTATTTTAAAGAGATATTTGTTGTCAAGACTACCCAATTATTCAGTTTTAAGCTATGTTTCGAGAATATGATTATATGAGCAATATGCATATTTTGAGAGTAGGGTCTAGTACCGAGTAGACTGGGGATTCCGAGGACCCTAGTATCTAAACTACATACCAACATAGGATATATATTCTTATTGGGACCTCTCAAGAGAGTGCTTCCCCCTCCCAAGGGCACACTCATGATATCACACCTCATTCGTCCTTTGCGCTAGCAAGGCTTAGGACGGATCTCCTCCACATGGGAAAAATGTGGGATCATCATGCGCTCATACATGGTGGTTGCTAATTATGATGAGTCTCGCATTGTTCCTCATGATTTCATTTACTCATGTTCATGACTTATGATATTATGATTTATGGCATGTTTGACCCAATGATCAATTTATAAGCTTTCATTACAATTTCAAGTATTACAAGTCCTATGATTTCTATTTTTAAATCTTGGGTTATTATGTACAGTTTATGATGAACAACTTATGATTATGCATATCTCAGATATATGGCTTTCAGCATGCAGTCCTTACTCTTATGATCTATCTTGATTTATATTTATGATTTTAACTAATGTTTTGCTAGAATATTTTACTTACCTTACATAGTTAGTACATTCCAAGTACTGACTGCATACTCTATGCCAGACCGTCTCATGATATAGGTTCAGGTGATGTCTCCCAGTCTTGTCGCTAGCTCGCACTCACTCAGATCAACTCCATCCTGCCTTGGGTGAGTCCTCATCTTTTGAGGTCATCTATCAGTTTACGCTTATTATATTTTGTTTTAGTTTGAGTTGGAGTTAGCTGGGGGCTTGTCCCAACATCTCATCAGATAGTAGAGGTTTTTCAGACATAGACTTAGCATGTTCAGCTTTGTTACTCAGCGTTGCGATATTATATTTTTTACTTACGCTTATGATATTTAGACTTCTGCTTATCCATGCTTGTGTTGATTCCTTCTTGATTATGCTCTTAAGTAATGCTATGTATGTACCATGGGTTAGCATGGAGTCATTCATTGTTCTAGGTCCCGTGTCTTTGTCCGAGGTCTCAACTCGGGTCTTGATATAGGGATGTGCAATAGATGAAATGCCAACTAGATTGAGATTGACGCAATTTGCTTAACTTCAATTTCTCGCATGGACAACATGGATCTAAATACGTCCTCTTGTTTTTTCAACCACAAGGATGCTTTTGCCTTGGATTTTCACAAACCCCAAGGTCACAATCAAATAATCATCCATAAAGCTTGAGGAAGGGTCAAGCTATATCTAGCCTCAACCCTTTAATGGAGGGGAGATGTCGGTTCTGACTATCTCTAGCTTAACCCCACACATCTACACTCCAAATCCTCACTATTATTTCCTCACCCAAATCTCACTCTTCTTTCTCAAGTTCAAGAAAGTAAGCTAAACAAGTATTTTCAACCACTAATTTCTCAATTAAAATTCAAAGGAAACAATAGTTCCATGCTTATAGATTAAATTTAAGAACAATTTATCAATACCCAATCAAGTTTAAGCACTCATCAAGCACACATCCCTAGTTAGCAATGTAGCTACTCGTTAATGGAGATAGAGAAAATATACCCATGCATAAATCATCAACAATCATCATCATATTGAATAACCAGTTATAGCTTTCAAAATCTGCAACAATGGTGTGCTTAGCTCAAATATTTAAGAAGAAGAAGAAGAAGAAGAAGAAGAAAGTGCTCTACTCTTTCTCCCACTACTTCTCTCTACATTTCAATTCTTTCCTATGATGTGTTATTTCTTGGGTGAGTAAAATTTGGGGTAAAGTACGAACATTCTCCTTACACAGCTTTCCAAGTTTGCCCTTGGAAGCTTCTCAGGTATGTTTTTCACCAAATCTGGATATTTTTTCCCTTGTCAATGTATTGGTAACTTGCGCAGCACCTGCATTTTGCAGTGCCCATCCACAAGCCGCAAGTCCTTCGTAGGTCTTAGCAGTGTTGTCTGAAGTCGTTCTGTTGTTGCACCTACATTTTGCAAGTGCCAACCTACACTTCGTAGGTTCTTTTCTACTCCATATCCAGTGATGACTATGTGGCACCTGCGTTTCATAGGTACCAATGTGCGAAACGCATGTTCTTCACTTCCAACAGAGTGTTGTTTGTTCAATTCTTCTGTTTTCCTTGTCTGAGTTCAAGACCTGCATAATCCAAGAGAAAAAGCATTAAATGTTCCTAATTTGTGTAAAATCTATGCAATAGCTCATGCTAAAAAGCTTAATGAGCTGGTAAATTACCAGCTCATCAAACCCCCAAACTTGAACCATTGCTTCTCCTCAAGCAAGGTATTCACCCACAACATAGAATTGAATTAAGCATCTACATCATAAGAGCTGCACAAGGGACTAATAAGCTTAAGACAACCCCAAAATCAGACATTGACTTAAGAAAATGAAAATACTCAAAACATGTTGCACTCATTCAATTGGTAACCACAAGCACTTGGCATATCTCACATTCATTATTTCACTTCAAAAAAGGGCATATTCAACAAATCAAGGTTCAAAAGCATTTCAAGTCATAGACAATCCAACATTCAAGGTTTTCCTTAAAGTTCACTGCACAGCTTGTCGCATTCATACCTCTCAATTGAAAATACAAGTTTTAGCATTTACTCGAAGGAAGTGATGCCGCTCACCAAAAGAGAGAATCTCGTTCACAAAAATGCAATTCACACAAAGGGGTTATAGAATGATGCAAAAGCAGTCACTCTCTTAAAGATATTCAAGTGCATACATATTGAACCACAGGCTTGCCCTTTATGTAACTCGCCACTAATGTAGAGTTGCTACACTTGGAATAACTAAGGACTTGCGGGTAATAATGAAGGCTGAGGGTCAAAGGTAGGACAACATTTAGATCTAGTGACTAGAACCTCCCTAATGTCTTTTGTTCTCACATTCAAACATCCCGCTACACTTAGCGAGTTTACTTCACCTTATTTCTTCCTTCTCATCATTCACAATTTTTTATAGATCCGTCTTTTTGACACCTTCAATTTTTCATTAAGCCTCATCTCAACAAGAGATAGCAGCCTTCAACTTTTCTCTCTTTTGTTCTTTTTCTTTTGATCAATGGTTTTTCAACTAGCAATTTTGTTTTTTCTTCAAGCAATAGGTCTACCCCTCCTAGAAGCTTATTCCTTTTCTTCTCTTTCTAACACACCTCCAAACTTAGGCTTTTTCCTATATCACCTTTCATTTATATCACCCCTATTTCTTGGCTTCAATTCCTTTTTTTTCGTCACTAGAAATTAGTGAGGATGGGTGCCAAAGGAAATAAATAAAGAAGGTATAAAGCTTGTAATGTGGTTTCCAAAGAAAAGGCTTAAGGCTCAACAGTGGTTAACAAGGATTTCTATTCAAGGAGGTCATTTAGTGGTGAAGTGACTAATCAAAGCGGGCCTAAGTTTATTTCCCAAGTGCACCTAAAATTTTTCCTTGAATCACAATTGGGGCAAGTTCTAGACGATATGCACACACAAGAATTAAGCACAAAAATGTCTCCACACAAGGCATCACACTCCAAGGAGTTTATCCATTCTCAAGATCAACTAAAAAGTATAACTTTATACAAGCTATCTCGAGTTTTACACACTCGTTTTGCAAATAAAAAAGTCAAACAGAGAATTTACAACTTATGACAAGAGAGTGCTCCTTTTTTTTTTAGATTCAGGCCCTTTTTTCAACTTCAGAAATTAAACCTTTTGCTATGCCAATAAAAAAAATTAATTTTGGTGGCACCAATTAAGGTAAGTGCAAAAATGACTCAAAGACATGGAATTTTTCACTAAGAAAGTCACCTCTTTATCATAGAAAAATATCACCTGGTTCGACACACAAAAATAAAAACAAAATTCATCCTTGGAAAAGAATCGTGGTATAAAGAAAACCCTTGGAGTTTATTACTATCTATTATCTACAGAGGTGATTTGCAAAGCACAGGTGAAGAATTAATTGAAATGTAAGACCAACCCATCAATGGCAGCTCATATCATCAAAGAAAGAAAAATAACCCAATAATTTAATTATTTCAAAATAGGACGAGGGCATTCACTCATCTAAACAACCATGCAAAATACTTAGAAACATCAAAAGCAAGCCCAAAAAGGGCAACAAGAGTCAATAATCAAATGAAAAAATGACCAATAGAGAAGGAGCACTCCTAACCCCCAACTACAAATTATACATTGTCCCTAATGTACAAATGAAGAATAAGAGGGGTAATAACTCTCTGAACCAGCTACTTCTCGCTATCATCATCAGCCGATTCGGCCTCATCATCACCATCTCTATGCTCTTCCTCATCATCCTTCCCTAAGCCTATAAGCAAGTCATAAATAGGGCCTCTAGTTGTGTGTGGGGCATTCATGGCTTCATCTAAGAAGCTTACATCACGATCAGCTAAGGTTGCCCTGCTTCTTAATTCTCTCACATCAGCCCAAAGAGAAGAGATCTCTTCCTCAACAGCATCAACTCGGGAACATAGATTATTTAAGTTATCAACATCCTTCATCGTGCTTTTCACCGACTTCTAGATGGGGGCTGGCAAACTCATGGATAATTTCTTTAGTTGGCTTTCATGAGAGTGGGTCATATTGGCCAGCTTTTGAAGCCCACTCTACCTGAAAGATGAACGTGGTGGTGAAAACTTCTGATGTAGCACTTCCGAAGCATGTCCTAATATTTTGGAAGTAGGACCATTGAGATCGGGGGCCAATGGAACCTTATCAATGTCATAGGCTGCAAAGTCTTTTGGGGTATCCCAGGTTTGCAGTCACTTCCACTTGCTTTTAGGAGCATCTGCATACCCCTTTTGTCGATATCAATCACCCCAATAGCAGAGCTAGGCCTGTTCATCTGAAAAGTAGAGGTCCCCTTCTCTAACACATAGATGGCTAATGAGAATGGGGAAAAGAATTGAGATACCTTGTTGTCTATCCTTTCTCTTGAATTTTATGGAAACTATCTCGCTAAAGTTTACATGCAGTCCCAGACATGATGCATGTCATTAGGATGGCGGCTTCAATTTTAAGTCACTGATCATTCTTGGAGGGAATGAGGCGATAACACACCAAGTCAAGCCACATTTTGTCTTCGAATTGGAGGTCTTACCTCTAAATTTCTCCTCCCATGGTGGCCCATAGAAGTTGCCCATCTAAAATAGTTTGAGCCACCCATAAATTTTGATCGGCCTTGGTTGCTACCTTTTCCATGAACTCAATTTCCAGTTCAATTTTGTCACCCCAATAGATAGAGTTTATTACATTCGGGTGATATCCATCTCTACTTCACAAATCCTAACAGATGGAAGATTTGGGACCTCATCTACCTTCCCGTAGTGTTTCATTAAGTCTTTCCTTTCTTGATATGAAGCATAGAACTCTACCACCAGGTTGGGGTAGTAATCAGGTAGAGCATCTATGAATGGGTGCCACTTCGCTCAATGAATTGCTTGTTGATGTTGGGGAAGTCTTGCCCTAGCCCCTTTAGATCGAAGCACTTTTCTGCGGCCAAGGTCATTCCTCATACTTGATCTAGTAGTCCTTCATTCCATCTACATAGAATTGGATGACATCTTGGCGTTAGTAAGGACCTGGGCTTCCTTCATTTTTGTAACACCCTAAAAGTTCCTTAGGTCAAAACCGACGCTTGCAGCAGGAAAATAATACCAGAACCAAACAAAAAACCTCAGTAAAGTTCGTTCTAGAGTCCAATGGATCATTGGAGGTGCTCGTTGTTTCATGAGCAAAGAGCTATAAGAAATATGCCCAGAACCCACGAGGGAATTATACGGACCGTGGCATGATTAAACTGGTCATTGTTTGGGGTCATTGAAGAATATTAAGAGAAATTCGAAGGAAGAATGGGGAAAACCAATGGACGGATCAACGGTCCGTTCCTGTTGGATGGGTCATTGGTTCTGCTAGTATGTTGAAAATCACGGGCTAAGTTTGGAACTGTTTTAGATATATTGATAGAACCGAGCCCGATTAATTTATGAAAATGAGGTGTTAAGATCAATTCCTATATGTAAAAAGTGAATTATATGCAAATTAAGGTCATAAGTAATCTCTAGAACAAAGTTGAGTTAAGAGCCTCCTTACCGATTGAGTGTTCGTATAAATTCTTACAAGGGTCAATTTTAAATTACCATAAATACAATTTTACAAAATGTTTTTGGGTGATTCAGCAACTCAAATTAAAGCCCTTGGAGTCTTCTTTCCAAGTCATATGACCATGCATCAATTGGAGTTCAGAGTAAAAACTTATGAGTAGTTTAGTGAAGCAGCAGCAGGCAAACAATGAACCTCAGAATGGGCCGTCCTAGCAACAACCGACCTGTCTGTTGGTTGTTAGAACTGCAAGTTCCAGGTCATTTTTTGGTAGTTTAGGGATATTTTGTAAACTCTTATGCATATAACTCCTAAATGACGTCGTTTTGTGCTTCCTTTAGGTCATATTAAAGGGATTAACCTAGCCTAAATCATCACCCTCTCCAAAAGATCAATAGTTGGTTTTTCTCTCAAGAAAGGAGCTAGGGTTCTTCTTCAACCTCTTCAAATATTCTTGGACTCTTCAAAGAAAGTCAAGGGATCATCAAACCAGATATTTGAGGCTATGAATGAGAGTTCCTTTCACTCTTATGCCCTAAACTCTTCTCAATTTCATGAATTTTAATTCTAGAATTCAAGTTTTATGATCTGTGAGGTTTATTTCAATTCTTGTGAAATTCTCAATGATCTATCTATAGGTCAGTTCCTTCCATGTATTAAATGGTGTTTCATGATCTATGGTCTGATTTTATTACTATTTTGAATATAAATTTATAGATTTGAATTTAAATCCAATTATGCCCAATTATGTATGTTTTATGAAAAGTCAAGTTATGATTTCATCATGATCTTGATCTTAATTAGGTTGTGCGAAGTGCCTGCAAGTCAACCAGTGTGGCACNCAAGTTATGATTTCATCATGATCTTGATCTTAATTAGCCCAATTATGATTTATGCTTTATGATATGATTTCTCTCAAAGTACTTATTATGGATTTATATAATGTCAAGTTATACATGTTTTACAAGAAAGCATGGATTTTATGATTGATGGATTTATGACCCTTGACCAATTTATGGGCCCTTTCTCATAGCTACACATGTATTTTAAATGCGGATCAATGATGTTATTATTTATTTGGACATAAATTTCATGAATGATTTTACGGTTATTATACGAGCCCTAATGTGCATGTTTTTGGGAGCAGTGTCTAGCACCGACTTTTCCGTCATTCAAAGGATTACGTTGGTGTCTCAAAACTACATGCCACCATAGGTTTATATATATTCAAATGTTAATGGATCCCCTTTCTTGATATCACATACTGCACGTCCCTTGCCTGGCAATCCTACGACGACTCTACCTACTTGATCGAGATAGTTGTGGCATCATGTAAGGCTCTATCATGATGGTGTCAGTTCTAATGAGTCCTCCCATTATTCCTCATGACTTATCCATGGTTATGTTTATGTTACTTTGGCTCAAGTTATGTTTCATAAAGTTTTCTCTTATGACTATGATTATAATTGTATTACGAATGGTTTGAAAACCTTGAGCCCTTATGTTTACACTATGATATTTACTTCATGACAATGTTGTCCTACTTTTATGCACTTTTATGTATTTAAATTGTCCGTTTTTACTTACCTTTCTTACTTAGTACATTCCATGTATAACCGCATACTCTATGTTGAATTGTTTCATGATACAGTCTCGTACATTCAGGTTCAGTCCCGCTGTTAGCCAGGTCCTCAAAGTTAGCATCTCTCAGCTAAGGTGGGCGAGTCCTCATCCTTTGAGGACATTCAGTTATCTATAGTCATGTTATTTCGGTTACAAACTTTGTTTTGTCAAGCTAGTTGGGGACGTTGTCCCATCAGCTCATCAGTTATGTTAGAGGCTTTTCAAACATTATGTATAAATCATCTTTCAATTGTTGACTCTATTTTAGATTGATATGAATGTAGAATTCTGCTTAAGCACGTTTTATTATATCACTATCTACTTATAGTATGCGCTTAGTTTTCATGTTCATGCCATGGGTCAACTTGGAGCCTCTCGGGGTTCTTTGTCCCTTATCTCGATCCAGGCCTATGTTTGGGTCGTAACAAACTTGGTATCAAAGCATTAGGTTTTGAAGTCTCCTAGGGTGTCTAAAAGCAGCATTAAGTAGAGTCTTTTTCATGGGTGTGAAACGCGCCACACTTATGATGAAGGGGTTGCGAAACGTTTTAGGAAATTTCCCTTCTTTCGTGATCTATGTCGTGTCATGAAATATCTTTCTATCCTTCTAACTTGTGTGTTCACATACTCCGATGAATAACGCCATTCAGTGGAATAAGAGGCACTCTTGATTTCTCCCTACAGGAGTTAAGAGAAGCTAAGGCACAAGAATTCGTGGACTTGAAGTAAGGAATCAAAAGAGTGGGGGAGTACGACAGGAGAAGTACGAATCCTTCCATGATTGTCTTAGAGGCGAATGGGAATTCAAGAGATAGTGATTTCTTTCTGGCCTTAAGAAGGGGATCCAATCCTCAGAATGATGACCTTTAAGCTAAGGGGGAGATTATAAGGTAAACGACCAGGTCAAGCCTTGAGTTTCAAGTGTGAAGGTCTAGGATCAGTAACTATGAGAGATCGATCCATTCTTATTCAGGTGTCCTTCCGTACTTCAGTCTATGCGATACTCTACTCATGCCATATGTGAATATGTTATGGCCATGTCTAAGTTCCATGTACTCCTTACGTGTATTCGTACTCAGATTCATAGAATGAGAAGTAACTACTTCAGATGGTGATTCCATCTTTTTCCCATGATTCCATAAATCTCAGCTTTATGTCATGACCCTCGTTATGTATGTAAACTCATGTCTCTCAGCATGCTCATCTCTATGGACTCAGTCCTTAATATTTGCCTTGTCGGCTCATAAGATCGTGTTATATCAAGTATATGCCCATCTTAGATTTCATGAATGATTCGTGCTCATAATTTCCTTACTCTAAGACCTATGAATGTTTTCCCCATGATGGAAATGATGGTTAAAATGTGTACATTCAGTATAACTCCCTATCCCTGCCACAGGTGTCAGGTATGTAGAAGTTCAGGAAGCGAAGTTATTAGCCAAGCCTGGAAGTGTAACAACCCACATGGTCATTTTTTGATTTTTGACTTGTCTCCCTAGGTTGAACCTTTCCGCATTTTTATTTTGTTATTTATGACTTGCGAAGATGGATGACACAATTCCCAAGATGATCCAATGAAGATTGGATAAGATTTTTTATTTTTGGAAGGTTTGAAGTTTGAGAGGTTTCACCAAAGTCAACATTTCAAGTAAACAAGCTTGAATTTGAGTTTTGAAAGCTCTGTTAGTTCCATATGGTGATTTATGACTTAGTTGGATAGTTTGCATAGACCCCGAGGTGTTAAGGAGTGATTTCAACCTTTGGTTGAATTTATGAGCCATGAGGAAGCTAAGTTTGACCACGGTCAACTTTCGATCAAAACGACCTCATATTGGTGATTTGATGATTTTAACAGGTCCAGAATGTGTTTTATGATTGAATTACATATTTGATTTGTGATCGGAGGATTTCAGATGAGTTTCGGGTGGATTTGAACGTTTTGTGTGTTTTAACATGATTTTAAGCGTAAAATGTGACAAATCAGAGGTTTGTTTTTAGTTTTTGATATCGAAAAATTATTCTGATGCTTTTGAAATTCTTCGCATGAATTATAGGAGTTATCTGAAAAGTTTGTTGCAATTTCGATAAGTCAAGATCGAGTTTTATTGCAAAAGATGAAATAATTCTTAAATGAGGAAAAATGATTTCTGATGGGGCAAACAAGCACTAAATGGAGTTTTATTTGAATAAGTAGGTCCTTATCATTATTTGGGAATTATAGGAAAAAGAATCGTCGCATTTTGAGCTCGTATGATGAAGTTATGGCCATTTTAGTGAAAATTAAAATTGCTGGTGCAACCGTATATAAATACCTGAACAGTGTATTTTTTGCACACACAGTATTTATTTGGTATTTTGGGAATATTTGGAGTTCTAGAGCTTGGAATTGAGTGATTTTTCCGTCATTCTTTTCTATTTAATGAGGGGGTAAGTATCTAATCCTTATTTTGGTACTTTTCCAAGATTTCTTTAGTTGGTTTTAATTTTTATCTACGAATTTATTGGAGAAAATTAAGGATTTTGAGTCTACAGTTAAAAAATCATATTTTGATGAATTCAAAATCGATTTGAGCTCCATTTTGGATGAAATTTCATATTCGAGTTCTTTATTATGGGTAACATGATTTTCAAATAAAATTTCAATTTTGCCCTTGGCGGCTCAGGGTTGACTTTTGGGGCTCGGGATAGAAGTATATCGATATGGGTGTCCACGTTTTTTTTTCTTATGTAGAATACGTATTTGACCAGATTTTGATCATTCGAAATGGTTATGGAAGGGAAAATTCATAATTTGATGCTTGAGCTTCGTTTTGAGGCAAGTAGAGATTTCTTAATTCTTTGAGGTTCGGAAAGAAGGGGAAGCTTAGTCCCTAGTATGTTGGGCCATATAGGGTTTTGAGGCGTCAAGGTGACTTTTGAGTTGGAGCTACTAGCAGAGTTAGCTTCGATGCATGTGGTGTTTCATGTGTCCTTGTTGAAGAAATGCATCGGAGATCCATCTTTAGTGGTTAAGATAGAGGGCATTGGGGTGAAGGACAACCTTAACTATTAGGAAGTATCAGTCGAGGTCCTTGATCATCAGGTTCGTAAGTTGAGAACTAAGGAAATAGCCTCAGTTAAGGTTCTATGGAGAAATCATCTTATTGAGGGAGCTACGTAGGAGGCTGAAGTAGATATAATGGCTAAGAACCTGTATCTTTTCCCTCCCGGTTCAGTTCTAGCTTGAGGTATTTGTTTCCTCAGTATTCTATTCAGTTTCATGTCCAATTCATGTCTCTTAGTTCCTTTCATGTTTTAGCATGTATATATGATTCATGAAATCTGTTCAGCCATGTGTATAAGTCTGGAGTCAATCACTCCATCAACTTTCAACTTCAGATGTTTGGTATATGGGATTGCAATTTCCTTTCCCAGCATTCCACTATATTTAACCCACATTCGAGGACGAATGTTCTCAAGCGGGAGATAATGTAACACCCAAAAAGTTCCTTAGGTCAGACCCGAGTCATGCAGCAGGAAAATAATACTAGAACCAAACAACGAACCTCAGTACGGTTTGTTGTAGGGTCCAACGGGTCGTTGGAGGTGCTCGTTTTTTCATGACCAAAGGGCTGACAGAAATTTTTCCCAAAACCCACGAGGGAATTGTACAGACTATGGCTTGATTGCACCGGTCATTGTTTGTAGTCGTTGAAGCAGATTAAGAGAATTTCAAAGGATGAATGGGGAAAACCAACGGACAAACCAACGGTCTGTTTTTTGTTACCACGACCCATTGGATGGATCGTTGGTTCTGCTAGTTTGTTGAAAATCTTCGGCTAAGTTTGGAACCGTTCTAGGTATATGGATAGACCCGAGCCTGATTAATTTATGAAAACAAGGTGTTAAGATCAATTCCTAAGTATAAGAAGTGCATTATATGCAAAATAAGGTCATAAGGAACCTCTAGCACAAAGTTGAGTGGAGAACCTCCTTACCGATTGAGTATTCGTATAAGTTCTTACAATGGTCAACTTCAAATGACCATAGCTCCCATTTTACAAAATGTTTTCGGGTGATTCAGCTCCTCAAATTGAATCCCTTGGAGTCTTATTTCCAACGCATCTGACCTTGTAGTAATCGGAGTTCAGAGTAAAATGTTATGAGCAGTTCAGGGAAGCAGCAGCAGACAAACAACGAACCTCAGAACGGGTCGTCCTAACAACCAACGACTCGTCCTGTTGGTCGTTGGAACTGCCAGTTCCAAGTCTTTTTTGGCAATTTAGGGGTATTTTGTTAAACTCTTATGCTTCTAACTCCTAAATAACGTCGTTTTGGGCTTCCTTTAGGTCATATTAAAGGGATTAACCTAGCCTAAATCATCACCCTCTCCAAAAGATCAATAGTTGGATTTTCTCTCAAGAAAGGTGTTCGGATGTCTGGATGACTACACGCAAGTGCACGTGGTCGAACAAGTAGTAAGTGGCTCAAGTAAGCCAAGTATCGATCCCAAAGGGATTGGACTACAGGGCAAAATCACCTCAAGTGTCAATTTACTGTAACTCCAAAAATGCAGACAACAATGTAAAGAAAAGTTTTTATATTTTGTTATCTAATTTNCCAGCCAGGCACCAGATGTGCTTAGGCTCACTAGTTTAGCAGTCCAGGTCCTAATAGGGCACCAGGTGCCAGTCATACCCCCCAAGGCAGGGCGTGACAATACTATTCCAAACGCTCCTCAGACTCCCTAACATAGCTAACAACTGCACTTTATGAACTTCTACCTACCGAGAATCTAAGGCATGCATGGGAGTCAATTCATGACATATCCGTTGCAACCATCATTTCTATTATGGGAGAACATGCATATGGTTGAGAATAAGGAGATCGTAAGCATGAATCATTTACAAAAATCTAAACTAAGTACATACATGAGGTAACAGGTTCTTATGAGAAGTTAAGGCACATTTTAAGGACTGAGTTCATAGAGCTGAGCATACTTGGGGATATGAGTTTACATGCCTAAATGGTTTCATAACATGAAGCTGAGATTTATGGAATCCTGGAGGAAGAATGAGATCGTTGTCTGAAGAGGTTACCTATCATTCTATAAATCCAAACATAGGCATGAGTAGAGTGTAATATTGATTAAGACATAGGGGAAAGCACCTGAATAGGAATAGATCAACATCCCAAAGATACTATATCTGGAACTCCCCTACTAGAGCACTCAAGGCTTAACTTGGACCTTCAACTTATCATCCCCCCTTAGTGTAAAGCCATCATTGTAAGACTCTTGGATCCTCTCTTAAGGCTATGCTATATCACTAACTTTTGACTTTCCATTCGCCTCTAAAGCTATTATTGTAGGCTTCATACTTATAATCATTTCATGACATCTAGGAACAAATCTCATGCTAGGATGCAAAAAGAACCTCATGCCTTATACTACGACTCCTAGGTCTAACACTATGATAGAATCAATCATGAAAATCTCATAACATACCTGCGACTATTTCTAGCGAGCTTCTCTGATCCTAACATGATGATAGGGCATAGGAGCGGTCCTGACGCTGGCCACTATCTGCACCAACTGATGTGCCCTGCTGAGGTGAGTGGGCTGTCGGAGCTACTGAAGAAGTGGCTGGGGCTCTACCTTCACCCCATTTGGCTGTTGGGCAATCTCTGAGTTTATGACTCGACTTGCCACACCAAAAGCAAGCGTATGAACTAGCCATGCACTCTCCCAAATGGTTCTTTCCAAAATTCTTGCAAGCTAGGTGTGTAATCTCCCTTACTATGGGTCTGTATGGATATCGATGGTGCTGGGACTGATGATCTCTGACGGGACTGGGAATGAGGGCCACCACTTGTCTTCTATTGGGAATACTCCGATTCCCCTGTCCTTACTCTCTTGTTCTCCCTTTCCAACTCCTTTAGCTTTTCCTTCTCGATTTGTTGAGCATGGATCATAAGTATAGAAATGTCTATGTCACTGATAAGCATTGTGGTCCTACACTCCTTGACCACTAAATTTGAGACTCTATTTATGAACCTGCTCATGCGAGCCCTCGGATCGGCCACCATCTATGATGCATACTTAGACAATTGTATAAACTCTAAGGAAACTCATGGACAATCATGTTGTTCTGCTTTAGGTTGATAAACTCGGCTGCTTTAGCCTCCCTCAACTCTCGAGGAAAGAATCGGTCCAAGAAGGCTGTCACAAACTCATCCCAACTCACAGAAACTGCACCTGCCCTACGGCCTTCCTTCCATTGTCTGAACCATATATGCGCAACCCCCTTTAGCTTATAGGAGGCTAAGTCCATACTTTCCTCACTAGTCACCCCAATAATCTGGGTGATCTTTTGAATGTCCTCTATGAACTCATGTGGATCTCATCCACCTTCAACCTAAAGAATTCCAATGGTTTCATTCTAATGAAATCTCGCACTCTTGCCGCCCTAGCATTCCCATTAGGGTTCATGGGTGCAATCTACTAATGATTGGCCTGTGCTGTGACGGCCTGCGCCAACACCTGAAATTCCACCCAAAGCTCTGCATGGGTAACCTATTCATTCATCGGGTCCGCTGGGGCCGATGGGGCTGGCTGCTGCCCATTACCGTTTCTCCTTCCATTTGTTCGTTTGGGAGGCATTGTCTTTGAATGCGTAAGGCATGAGTTAGACGATCTTTTTGAGTTTCACACTCTACGCACGATAAGAATGATGAAGAAATGGAAATTTCCTACAAATGCCTTGTAGCCTCTTCCTCATAAGTGTGGCGTGCTTCACACCATGAAAAAGACTCTACCTTACGTGGCCTTCAAACACCATAGGACACTCTAAACCTAATGCTCTGATGCCATGTTTTTCACGATGCGAGTATACACTCTAGCCGTAACATGGGACCTAAGACCACGAATGGCTCCAAGCTAACCCATGGAATAGCATAATGCTAACATAACAACAACTAATAGAACATAACTTAGTGGAAGCTTACTAAAAACATAACTAGTAAAAAGGAAAGGATAAAAATATGATTGCAACACTGAGTCATAAGATGAAACTAGTACTAAACTGTTTGAAAGCCTCTACTAATTTGATGAGTTACTGGGACAAGCCCTAGCTAACTCCAACATCTGAAGCTAGAATTACACTAAAATAAAGAAAACAAAACTCCCATCCTCGGAAGATGAGGATTCACCACTAGCAGCTCATAGAGTCTTGAGCGTGTCTAACTGCGGGGCTGAGTCTGAATACCTGAATCTATATCATAAAATGATAT
>JACEIK010009891.1:24865-47195 GCA_018107945.1 Datura stramonium | reverse complement strand
GAAGAAATAAAAGATTCTTCAAGAATTCTCTTGTGTTGCTTGTTCTCGTGATAGAATGATCTTGATCAGCTAAGATTGGAATTATATTTCGTGAAATTTTAGAACTTATAAAAATGTGAATATGGGCCCATTCACCTACCATGTGAACCGTTTGCTGATAGATGCATCTATGGAATGGTCACATGTGTTTTGATATTAACTTGCAATTAATTTTTGTAAGGTTGTTGCTCGAATTGTTAAATTAAGAGCATAGTTTCAAATTATAGAATCATGTTGATAATGCTGATTCATATATATGTTGGTTTAGCAAAAATTGTATGCCTCCAATTATAGTTAAATCGTTGGTTATGAGAATAATACTCCCAAATAAAATTGGGTATGAGATATGTTTATTTAACATATAGCAACACTTGAATGAATCAAGCCAACAAAGTTCCCTGCTTTATCTTCTGGCTTGTATTGGACAAAGATTAGTGTAATTGAGGCACATTCTATAGTAAACCAGAAGTTTATTAATTCCAATACTTTTGTACTTTGGCATGATCGTCTGGGACGTCCTGGATCTATAATGATGAGACGAATTATAGAAAATTCAAATGGGCACACATTAAAGAACTTGAAGATTCTTTCAAATGGTGAATTTTCTTGTAGTGCTTATTATCAAGGCAAGTTAATTGTGAGACCATCACCAACAAAGGTTGAGATTGCTATCAAGGCAAGTTAATTGTGAGACCATCACCAACAAAGGTTGAGATTGAGTCCCCCGCATTCTTGGAACGCATAGATAGATATCTGTGGACCTATCCACCCACCTAGTGGGTCGTTTAGATACTATGTCCTAATAGATGCTTCCCAGATGGTCTCATGTGTGTCTATTGTCATCTCGCAACCTAGCGTTTGCAAAATTATTGGCACACAAATAATAATGATTACGGGCACAATTTCCTGATAATCAAATTAAGTCCATTCGCCTTGATAATGCTGCAGAATTTTCATCCTAAGCATTTAATGATTATTAAGCTTATCACTGAGATAAAAGTTGAACATCCTGTAGCTCATGTTCACACTCAAAATGGCTTTGCCGAGTCACTAATTAAACGTCTCAAATTGATAGCAAGGTCATTGCTCATGAAAACTAGGCTGCCCGCTTCTGTTTGGGGTCATGCGATGCATGCTGCAACACTTGTTCGTCTCAGACCGACAAATAATCATTATTTTTCTCTGTTACAATTGGTTTTGGGTCAAGAACCTAATATTTCTCATCTGAGAATTTTGGATGTGCTGTATATGTGCCTGTAGCACCACCACATCGCACAAAAATGGGTCCCCAAAGAAGGTTAGGAACTATGTTGGGTTTGGAATCGCCCTCCATTATCCCGCTACCTTGAACCATTAACTGGAGATATGTTTACTGCTCGATTTGTAGATTGTCGGTTTGATGAGACAATTTTCCAAAATTAGGGGGAGAAAATTGTGAAATCAAAAGAGAAATTTTGTGGAAAATCCATCACTGTCTCATCTTGAGCCACATGCTTCTATTTAGAGCAAGAAGTACAAAATATTGCAAATCAATTATCAGATATATTTTATAACTCTATTTATAATTCAGTTGCAAATGCTCCAATTAAAGGTCCTTGAAGGACAAGGTCCATGGGACGCCTGAAGCGAAGATAGACCAAACAGTTCCAATATAGAAACTCCTTGAAGAAGGAGAGGAGCAAATGATTAAGATGGTCATAATGATGAGGCAAGTGCTTTGAGAAAGCACCACAACATAACACTTCATAAAAACCTTGACAAAGGTTCAGGTACCTGAAAATGATAAAAATGAAGAGATCTCAATAAGTTATAAGCATTGGAACTAATATCAAAATGATCGTCAACGATACTCGATAATATAGCGCGCAATATTGTAAAAGATTATGAGGATCTGAATTCTACATCTATTAAAGTATGTTGATGTAGAAATAATTATCAAGTGAAATGATGCGTATTGATAAGCGTAAAGTTTATTGGACCTGTAGTCCAGACACTAGAAGATGTCAAGCATACATTTAAATACTAATGAATGTTATCACTTGAAAATTTGTATGAAAATCATGAAGGAATCGAAATGCTCTGGAAGCATTTACAAGTTTCTATAAACTTGTTCATAATTCCTATATGAGAAAAATCAAATAAGAAAACAACATCGGAGTTTGTCATACTTGTTGTTTATGTAAATGACATAAACCCTATTGGAACTCCAATAGAGTTCAAAAAGGCACTTGATTATTTAAAGAAGGAATTTGAGATGAAAGACCTGGAAAGACAAAATTATGTCTTGCTTTGTAAATTGAGCATTTGAAAAATTGTGTCTTTATTCATCAATCAACATGTTAAAAGGTGTTGAAAAGATTTTATATGGATGGCGCACATCCATTAAGTACTCCTATGGTTGTTGATCACTTGATGTGGAATAAGGATCCATTCCTGACCTCACAGGAAAGGAATGAAGAAATTCTTGGTCCTTGAAGTACTCATATCTTAGTGCAATTGGTGCACTAATGTATCTTGCTAACACTACAAGGCCTGATATAGCCTTTTCGGTTAATTTGTTAGCAAGGTATAGTTCTGTTCCTACTAGGAGGCATTGGAATGGGATAAAACACATAATGCGGTATCTAAAAGGGACTACTGATATGGGCTTATTTTTATTCTAATAATTGCAGTCCCGATCTTGCTGGCTATGCCGATGCTGGGTATTTATCTGACCCACACAAAGCTCGATCTCAATCTGGCTACGTGTTCATATGTGGAGGTACTCCAATATCTTGGAGATCTACCAAGCAGTCTCTCGTAGCTATTTCATCAAATCATGCCGAGATAATACTATTCATGAAGCAAGCGAGAATGTGGTTGAGGTCCATGATACATCTCATTAGAGAAAAATGTGGTTTAAACTGTGACAAAGTACCCACAATTTTATATAAAGATAATGCTGCATGCATAGCACAACTAAAGGGAGGATTCATAAAAGGAGATAGAACGAAGCACATCTCGCCAAAGTTTTTCTACACACATGAGCTCCAAAGAATGGTGATATCAAAGTGCAACAGATTCGTTCAAGTGACAATGTGGCTGATTTATTCAATTAAAGTCTCTACCAATTGCAACTTTCAAGAAGATGGTGCAAAGATAGGGATGCAAAAAGATTCAAGGATGTTGTTATTAGGGGGAGTTATCGCTCACTGTACTTTATTCCTTACGAGGTTTTGTCCCACTGGGCTTTCCTTATAAGGTTTTTTAATGAGACAGCCAAAATGCGTATTATTAGATGTGTACTCTTTTTCCTTCACTAGATTTTTTCCCACTGGGTTTTTTCTAGTAAGGTTTTAACGAGGCACATTATCTATCAAATAGACATCCAAGGGGGAGTGTTATAAATATATTTTTTATTTATGGTGAATGTCTATTTGTTAGAAGGAAAGTTAGGGTTTGTAACTTTGTTACCAAGTAAGTTTTCTCCTATAAATAAAGGGGGTTTCCATTCATTGTATAATATACCATATAATCCCTTAAACTCCTCAAGAAGATCCCATCAAGAGAAATAAGAACTTCTCTCCTTCTCTATAATATTCTTGTTTTTCTTTATTATTTCATAACAAATATTTAATTGTGAACCTAATTATTATTGTATATATAACTTGGAGTTACTGTAGGAAAACTTTAAATTATAAATTCGCCTCTAATGTGAATATGTTCGGTTTAATTCAGGTCCATAAAATAGGACATTATGATCATCACATATTTGTAAAACTTGTCTTACCTAGGCATCATCAAAATTCTCCAAAAATGTTTTCGCACCCGTGTTGGATCCTTCACAATTGCAGTATTTTTGAAGGGATCTGACACACGTCCACATATTTGAAGAGTCCGAGCAACATAGATATCATAATGCAGTATGATGTATGCTTCCTGCAAAATGAAGCTTAAAAGAAGGGCTTTATTTTTGAAGGGATCTGACACACACGTCCACATATTTGAAGAGTCCGAGCAACATAGATATCATAATGCGGTATGATGTATGCTTCCTGCAAAATGAAGCTTAAAAGAAGGGCTTTATTTTTGAAGGGATCTGACACACACGTCCACATATTTGAAGAGTCCGAGCAATACAGATATCATAACGCAGTATGATGTATGCTTCCTGCAAAATGAAGCTTAAAAGAAGGGCTTTGTACAAATTTGGTTTTCTTATTTAGCAAATGGGAATGAAGCAGAATAATAATGTTTTACTGAAATGATAATATCTAATCCATATCTTTTGACAAACAATTGGACAAGTATTTGTATAAGGCAAAAATAAAAAATAAAAAAATACACACAGGTATATCAAATCTTATATATGTTACAGCAAGAATTTCCACCCTGAAAGGGCTCTGCTGCTACCTGCAGCCTTTCAAGAGGTAGGAAGAAGGACTTGAAAAGCCTGTGCAGAATTTTTCAGTTTCCTTTCCCTTTCCAGGTGATCCACATTCACTGAAGTCAAGCGTGCGCCTCTCACTCTGCAAGTGAACAAAAATAAAAAGGTGTCATTCTTTTTTGAACAAACTAAAAGGAATGAATAACGGTATTTTCCAAAAGGAATATCAAAAAATGTAAGAGAAAAAGATGTTAACATTTCTGAAAAACTGCATAGTTAGTATATCTGAAAACACATTAATGGAATAGCATAGTGATGACATCTGAATTAGCAGAGGATATTAAAAAGAATTTCACAACTGGGGACAAGATTATTTTGCAATCATCTTGATATTGGGATTGGACATACCATAGCATTTGCAGACAAAAGAGAACGATTTTCATCTGCTTTCTGGTCTTTGGAGTTCCTCCCCCGTAGGATTGACTCTGGAGTATCACCTCCCAAGACCTCCTGGGCATCTGCAAATGCTCCTGCAGTCTGCTCGCTCAATTGCTTCATTAATCCGATAGCATCATAACTTCTGTCACCTGGGCTCATAAAGAGTGCAAGATCCTACAAAGTTTCAAAGTACTTAAATATGAGCCCAGAATTCGAACAGAATATAAGAGCAAACATAAAGATATTAGTCTCATCCTAGAACATAATGTAATTCCAAAATCCTATTTACCTCAAAAGTAAGTTCATTATCAAGTCTCGGGCTTGACAAGAAAGAGTTGAGGAACCATGGAGATTTCCAAGCTGAAGGAGATTCAATACTCCTTTTATAAGGTGTTTCTCCAGATCTGCGAAGAAATGGGGTCAATGGGCTGTTAATTTTGCAGGACAGAAATGCTGTGGAAAGGATATCAAGAAAACAAAAAAGAGGGTTAAAAGACAGCAACTATCTTACATGCTTATAGTCTCGGCTCCAACTCCATTTCCTGAAGTCTCAGCTGTGTTCTCCAAGGCAGAAGATGTTGGAGCAGATTGCATTGATGTAGTGATGACAAAACTACTTCCATCCTTCTTTCCACGAATACGAGGAGAGCAAATAACAGAGAAACATGAAGTCTCAAATGAAGATGAAACAGAACCTTGATTTGATGCAGCTTCAAGTCGTCTAGCATACTGATTTCCTAGAGCTTTACTGCTTAGATTTGTAGCTCTGTCAGACTTGGCTCCAAAACGATCAGGAGAAAAGAACAGATCACTTGCACTCAGTTCAACTAGAACTCCAGAAGGCTGTTTTATCTGAAACAAGCAAAGCATAAAAGTTATTTCCAATTAAAGGATTCTCTGTTGAATAAGTTGAATGGGTCTTGCAAGCATATGTATATCAGAACAGGCAGTTGTCACAACCGTATTAAAGCTGTGCAAGAATTTGAACATCAAACCAAAATTAGATTGACTATAAAAGATGTTACGGTATCATGCAACAAGACTATAAAGACTCTAGAGCACCAGCACATTAAGAATAATGGAAACAAAGGATGGAATTTCGTAACATCGAGCTCCAACTTTTGGTTGCATAAACATTTCATTGAATTTTTTTTCCACATATTTAAATGGTAATGCTAAATAGCAACACCACCACCACTCTCAGAAAACACAAAGTGGCGCCAAAGGAAAGAAAATGACTCAACTCACCTTTCCAATTGCTTCATTGGCTCCAAGCCTTATGCCGTCCCTTGTTCCTTGATGAACTTCACCTCCATCTAACTCTCTCCCAGAAGTTCCACAGCTCGAATGTCCATTGTGTCCCTTGTCCTCCTCCTTTCGTCCATCTTCAGTTGGATTTATGTTTTCTTTATCTTCAGATGAAGCTTGAAGTTCCAGAGTTTGATCCTTAATTAGGGAAGACGTTGCTTTTTCACTTGCAGAGTCATCTAACATAACATCTAGTCGAGAAAAATCCCTAGCCAGACTAGAGAATGATTCTTGACGGAGATCACTTTCAAGCTTCTTTCCACATCTCTTTTCCGACAAAGGTGACACCAAATCACGGTGTCGCTTCTTTAATATAGAAGGTGTACTTGTGAAAGTTTTGGCAGCACTTCTCAAGACGGCATCTGGACTACCATCTCTTGTTGGTGAATCCCACAACCTAAATGGAGTAAGACAGTTCACAGACGTCATCATCAACTGCCGGATGCCAAGAGGGCTGTACTCTTGCTGTGTATCTGTACCAGATTGGATAAGATCACAACTGAAAAATGGAACGTCCAAGCTCGGAAAACGAGGAGGCTCATAGCATAAGGCTCCCCCATCCTTCTGCTCTTCTTTTTCAGCTGAATTTCCATTCACCAATGGATATGTTTGAACAATTTTTGAAGGAGTTGAGACAAAATCATTGACAGAAACTAGCTGTACAGAATCTTTTGTTTGATCCAGTTGGTCTTTCAGGAGAGGATCATCCGTTATGTTGTCACGAGGAGTATCAGATTCAATGGGATATAGAAGACCATCACACTTACTTGTCTGGGACTCCTGCGCTGGGTGTCCCTGTGAAGGATTATGAAACTGATTTGAGGCAACACCAAACATGAGTGAGCTTTGCTCTGAAGAAAACTGTGAAGGAACAGAACATGGTTGACAGGATGAAGTTCCCATAACATTTGAACAGAGAGGATTGCACTTTTCTATAGACATATTTCCACCTTCAGAGATCTGATAAATCAAAGAGCCCGCAGTTTCATCTACACCATCCATACCAGTTTCAGAAGGAAAGCATTGAGGAATTCCTGCCTCAGGGTATACCATCCCGCAACCCTCCACAGAAGTAAACATCTCATTTGGCTCATGTAAACCCACAACCATGCTTCCATCATTAGTCGTTTCGAATTTCATTGCATTTTGCTGTGGAAAGGTTACCATGTCATGATTCCCATTACCAGTTAGACACTGCATGAAGAGACCTGAAGAATCCTGCATCAACTCCATAGGAGAAATGTTAGGTATGTCATCTGGATTAAACTGCCAATCTTTTCCCATGGATGTTGCCCAGTCATGTGAGAAGTTATGCTCCAGGAGCTTGCATTCGGCAAGTTCACTGGGCACTTCTGCTATTGAAAAAGTAATATCTTCAAAGGCTGGGGTATAGTATTCAGAACATGGTGCTGAACTGGCGCTTGGGTCCTTCCTATAATTTGAATTCTCCAGCAATTTACCCTCCTCCCTTGTATGTACAAATGTGTTGCCCATGTCGCTTGTAGATTGGGAACATCCAGCAAGATTTGAACCTTGACTGCATTCTGAAACTTCCTCCACTTCTGTTCCTTCTTTACGAACACTATCATCTTCACTACTCTGTTGCAATTTTGTCGAAGATGGGATTGATTGGTTCTGTTGGTTGACACTAGGCAGAGCAGGGAACTGTGCAAGTAAACCTGATGCCAAATACGAGTCCAATTTCTTTTTGACAGAACTATTCCAGTGATTTTTTATTGCATTATCTGTCCTGAAAATCATAGCAAAATCTTTACATGTCATATATCGTACTTTAGGAATTCTTAATGTAACAACTCAAAGTGAAAAAGAAACCAAAGAAAACTCTTGTTCTATAAAAGAGAGTGGCCGACAGCTTCGAAGTACCTTCCAGGCAAAAATTTCGTTAACTCCGCCCACTTGTTCCCATAAATTTGATGGGCACGAATGAGAGTCAACTCCTCCTCTTGCGTCCAGGCTTCCTTGTTTATTCCAGGATTCAGATGATTGTGCCACCTGAAAACATCACTCTTAAAAATTATTATAATATATTCACAAATAAAAGTAGAAGAAAATGACCTTCATATTCTTGGAGAAATAGTCACTGGCAATTTCAACTATGGTAAATAAAAGAAAATGGACACCAGAGAACTCCCATTCTTCCACTGGCAAGAATTAGATGCTTCTGAATTATCATGCTGTTGGCATATATTCCTTAAATTTTTCTGAGACTTGTCTAAACATTAGTTGATGAACAACATCTAGCACTTAGTAAAAAGGGTTTAGATGGACAATAGTAATAAAGTAGGTTAAAAAAAATTTAATGTTCATTGAGAGTGTAGAGTTCTCATTTAAACTGAATGAGAAAAGTTAGGAAGAATTAGGAAGTTGAAAGAAAACCCGCAACCTACCTCACACAAGCTCTCGAAACTTTATTCACAAAAGAAATATCGAGAAAACTGAAACCATATCAAAGTAAAAAAAGCAATGCACACATACCATTTACGAAAACAAAAGAATCAACTTGCTTACCTTTCCCGACATTGTTTTCCAATACGTCCTGGCAAATGTTGAGCAATGGTGGACCACTTTTTGGGGCCATATTTCTTAACTAATTCAGTTATTACTTCATCCTCCTGGAAGTCAAGAAGTATAATAGTTAGTAGCAATATAAAAGACATGGATGCCGAGTGTTCCAGAATAACCATGTATTATTCAAGCAAATGTATTTACCTCTTTAGACCATGGACCTTTGACAAGTTCAGGATTAAGAACCTTCTGCCACCTGTGCAAGCATTGTACATCGGTCCGGTCCTTAAAACATTCCGCTGCACAGAGTAAATTTCTCAAATCAGTACATTTCCAAATGCTGAACTACAAATGCAGTTGTAACTTAACTAATTCAATATATCACAAGAGGGAAAGACTCTGATGCCTGAGAAAATTTAATCCAGAAAATATTTCTATAGAAAATGATAGTGGATAAAGGTTAAACAAACGGGGAAGACCAACTCATGTAACTAGAATATCTCTAACCCAGTGCAACCAATTTGTGCATTACTGGTGTCAGGAAATATCTCTTATCAAATATGGATACTGTGACTAAAAGTATGAGCAGACCAAGCAAGGACAAGTGAGCAATGATGAACCATTGATGTAGAAGAAAATAGCAGTGAATCCCGAGCTAGAGTTGCTCCAGACAAACAAGGTTTACCGCATCCATAGCAAAGTAGCATTGCAAAGAAACCTCCATCTTGAAACAACCACTATTTGTGTCTTACACATCAAACAGCTACCCTAGTTTGGACCTTTATTTCTTGAACTAAGATTGACTTTTTCTTTCAAAGTATATGTTGACTTTCAGCATAAATCTTATATGTCGACTTTAAGCATAAATCTAAATGAGGTCTTTTGTCCTAAAATTATGGCTTAGCACATTATAGTTGGCCAAGACAAGAAGAAGCACTAGTGCGCATGTCATCAAAAGGGTTTGAGTGTAAGCTGATTAGAGAAACACTTATGCTCATATGACCAAAACAACAAGATGAACTGGCATTTTACAGAAACTGACAAAAAACATGTACTTCTGTGTCTGTAAAATGACCACTCATTCATAAAAAACTCAAGGTATTGTAGAAACATCACATCAGCTTTGTCACTGTATAACTCAAGTGTGATACACTTAGAAAATCCATGTTTTCATTAATCCCTGTGGAGGTAGTCCTGTTAAAGTGGTAGATAGCATTTACCATCAGCATCTTGTGTTAAAGGTGAAAGATCAGCAGTGTGTCGCACGAATGTCAAGCACATTAGGTTAATAAATAACGAAAGATGCAGTGCTTTTACCTATCTTTTTCCAGTTTTTCCCCTTAAAACGTTGGACAGCTTTGCAAAGAATTTCATCCTGAAAGGGAAAGGATTTTATGTCAGGAATATATAAAACAAAATGTTGAAATGTATACTGAAATTGATACTCCACCACATGTAAATATGTATAAAACGAAAACCAAAACCTAGGGATTTCAAAAGGAGCCATAGAAGTCCACAACTAATCCATGTAAAACTTTAAATAGACGCTCAGTCAATTGCAATCTACCACATAGAACATTTCTGATGTTCTTCTTAAATAGTGACTTTCCCATCAATTAAATCCTTTACCATTAAGTAGATTTAAATTGAGTATCATTGATATGTATTGATCTGGAGAAAATTGCTATAGACCTCTCAGGAAAAGGGGGACCAGATATTCTTGTGGTAAGTTTATACAAGTAAAGGAGGCTATCAGCAGCTGATGGGAGGAAAGTAGACAAAAACGCTCATGCCCATATATGTCACTAAGTCTGCTTGCATCCTATGTGATATAAGTGTAAAAGAATGAAACATGTTTTGAGAGCTCAGTAGCTGCAGCAACACATAAATTCACATTTGTATGTTTATACTAGATTTTTTAGACAAATTGAAAGACACAATGTTGATAACCCTTTTGAGTTCCAACACAAGATAGTAACTATATAGAACCTGTAGGATACCTCTCCTTTTATTTATCACACTATATCAGTATTTTCTTATTGATACATCGATTAAGTTATGTTAATTATCAAAAACAGATATTCCTGGGCTAACTTTATGAGGAAACAATTTCCAGAAAGAATTATCATACAAATTCAGATTTTTTTATGAATATGAAACAAATACCACTAACCTATTTAAAGTTTCAAAATATGTAGTAGCTAGTAGTCATCACCAGTGCCGCTTAGCATAGTACTCTTTCTCAAAAGCATGGACAAATCAACTATGCCACAACGCACTAGTTGAAAGAAGTGATATGAATCCTCTACATATATTCTGCTCTATGGGGATTCATCATAATTTGATTAATACTACACTCCCTCTTTTACTTGACTTGGGACCTACACCTCATAGACATGGACAAGAAATTTTAATGAGGTACCACCATTCCACAACTTTATTCATATCGTTATAGAACCTGGGAAAAGTCTCCATCCTAGGAATGGATTACCCCACCCTCTCCCAATGGAGGAAAAGAAAAGCTTAAGAGTAAAGAGAAAGGAACAAAAAGGAAAAACACGTACATCAAAAGATTAGTAACTATCCATTGCTTACAAAAAAGAAAGGATATCATAAGTTAAAATAGATAAATAAATAATAGCTCGAGTGCATGAAATTTGACTTGTTCTCTATGGAGGAAGTGCCCACTTACTTCTTCAGGAGTCCACTGCCCCTTTGTGGAACGTCGTGTAGGACCGCTAGTTCTCCTGTTAACATTAGCACCAGTTGAGTGAGTAGTTCAACATTCCACAGACTATTTGACTGAGATTTACCGAAGTAGACTATATCTGATCTCAAAATCCATCGTAATAATAGTCGTTTTATGTCCTATCCACTAAAAGACTTGTGTAACATAGCAAAAAATATTCAATAAACAAAATGCACAAAATCACATAATGGCACTTAAAATAAACAAAAGCAATGGTCCAGTGCTTTGAAAATTACCCGTGCAAAGGTCGAACTCTTTGGAGACTACTGCTAGTGCCATCTGAAGGAGTGCTTGTTCTATCACTTTCCATGGTTGTTTGACACAAAAGCAATTCTGCATAACCCAACAGCCAAAGGTCGATAATTCTCTCCAAAATGTCTTCCCCAATTCATTATATGCCACCCTAAGATGTGGGATCTCCTACCTGATCTTATGACAATATGATCATAAGGTCAGAGCAAACATAACAAAATAATGGTTGCCAATAAGCATGAGATAAACTATTAAATAAATAAGAACCATTCAGAGAATTTCCTTTGTGGAAAAGGAGGAAAAGAAAATATACAAGGAGGCCTCAACTACTTCATTATCATTGTGCCACATCTGTTCTTTCATGAACAAACCAGAAGACCCAGTTTCAGCAATTGAAAGTCTGCTCGATGCTGAATCTTTTGTAGTATTGGAAGTAAACTAGCTTTTAACTTTACCTTGTTCAAATTTTGCAACATTCAGATTGTACTATTGTTTGAAATTCTTTCTGAACAAACAAGGAAAAGAAGATATAGTATATGAATTCTGACTGAATCAACAAAAGGAAAGAAAACATCCACCCTGCTCACAAGCCGTTCAAAAATTCTAAGCCGGGTGGGGTAAATAAATATTATTAGGCAAGCAATCAGCTGATCCTTTTGGGTGTGCTTAAATAACCTAGGTTGTAACAGAATTTGAAAATTTGTTATTGACTCACTAGTCTTTTTTCTTTTTGTCTTACTATGAAACCTAGAAAAGTACTGATATTTCCTCCCCTCTGATGAATAAATTTCAAAATCACCTGTGTATAACAACTAGAACAAAGTGAAAACACAGCTCCCTTAGTAACTACAGCCAGCTTCTTTCAAACTAAAAAGTGAAAGCCAAAAGTTTATGTAACATACACTAGTCATCGACGGCACAGTCACAAAAATGAGGATTCAGCAAGAATTAACCAGACAAATTTGGGGAACTAATACACTAAACAAAATCTGCAGCAACCCCATGTAAGATGAACAAAAGAAATGATCAAGAAAAGAATCTGATCAACTCATTGGGTCTCCCAATCCAGATGTTGTTTCACAAAAACATCAAATTAGGGTTCAAGATATAGCTTTTAACGAAAACAAGATTCAAACTTTATAACTACCCAAGTACCAAGAAATAATAAATTAACGAATCCAACCACAAAAAAGATCAATTTAATTCAATCAAACCCAAGAAAAAAAAATATATAAACAAAGAAAACAACTATTCATAATAGGAAATGATGCGCTTACCGAACTCAGCTTCAAAACATTCAACAAAACCAATGGAATAATGAGAACATAGCACATTTGCAGATCCCAAACACGAAAAAGACAAAAATTCACAGATGAATTGGAAGATCTGCAAATGAACTGATGAAATTTAGTGAGAGAAAGCCTAGAGAGAGAGAGAGAAGTGGGTGTGTTTGTTGTATTGAAGAAAATAATGAAAAACGGTCTCTTAGGAATTCAAATGTTAAAGAGGGCGGACCAGTTTTTCGAAAACCCTATGAGGATTTAAGGTTTCAAAACATACTGGGACTGGTGAACGGTGGATGATGTGTGTTTAAAATAATCTCAGCCGTCCGATTGATCTTATTTTCTGTAAGTTTTCAAATATTTTCAATACTAACGGGCAAGTTTCTACCTGCTACCTGCTGTTGCCGTTTCCTCTCCTTTTTCACTTTAAAGGCCAGCAAGGAAGGAAGTCTTTTTCTTCTTTTTTTCTTTTTTCTTTTTTCTTTTTCAAGGAGGGTAGATTTAATAAAATTACTCCTAAAAAGTTTTACTTCTCCATAATTTAGAAGCTTAACATTTTCTATCTATCATTAAGATTTTTAACTTTAATTATTAAGCTATAAACTACTAAAAATTGGAAGTGGACTCATTTTTAATTTTAAAAAATGAAGCAAAAGAAAAGAATTATTATGCATAAGAAAATCCTTCTAGAAATTGAGGAAATACCCAATTCAAATAGGAGCAAAGAAAGGTTTTCTTTTTTATTTTTGTAACGAGCATTTACGTGAAGAAAGGAGTTTTCTGTAAAGATTAAAAAGAAGATATTTTTATTTTATTTTAGATAGATTAACGAGTTTATGTTCGACGGAGGCAGAAAATAAGAAGACAGAAAGTAGCAAGTGATGTCAATTAACTTGGTAAAAACATTCAGATATGAAAAAGATTTGTTAAGCTTGTAATTTTTTAGCCGATTTGCACACAATCATCTTTTTTCTATTGCAAAGTCGGATTTCTTGGAAAAAATAGCATCTTGTAAGTTTCTTTAGTAGGTAAAATGATTTTTTTCACTTCTGAATCTCAAATAATTTAATCATGAGTCAATATACAAAGATTTATAGTCATTTTTTCAAATTACATATCTCCATTTCGCACACTTATTTAATTAAAAAAAACATACTAATAATGATTGATAAAAAACCATTTTTCTTTATGTCCTATCCAATTCACATCAGAAAAAAGAAAGATTTATTTTTTTGTAATAAATAAATTTTTTCTGTAATGTGCTAGAAAGATTAAAATAGTCCCATAGAATTGGATGGTTTAAGTACGGAGAGATAGAGCTAACCAACCATTCAATGATTTGCATAAAAAAAAATTAAAATATAATCACAAGTTCACTACTAATGCGTTGAATTGTGCTAAAAATTTAAAGTGGCTATTTTTTTTAAAAAAATATCAGACTGGGAAATTAGTAATTGTGTCCTTATTAACTAGAAAATTTTAAATTATTGAGTGATCGGCCAATTTTGAATAGAGTGGTTTTATACTTTTATTTATAACCGTTTATACTGGAATGGTCATAATCAGATTGCTATAATATCTTTTTATTATATTTCACAATAACTAAATTGCTGGAATTTCCAATTTCTTTTTTCGGTGAAAGTCACGGACAAAATTTGAGGTTAAAAGATGGAATTAGAAACTATTTGGTACGCCTGGGCATATCTCGGTTCAAATCGAAAAAATCAATCGAATTAAAATTCATTTGATTTCGATTTCGATTTGATAATTTTAGTTATTCGATTTGATTTTCGATTTTTGAATAAATTAGATCGGTTAAAATATACTCAACCTAAATTAAAACACAAGTATACAACCCATTTAACGTCCTAGCTCAACCCAACTGCCCAATAATGTAACGACCCTCCTGGCCGTTATAGCATTCCAACCACCTCAAAACAGGTGAATTTATATTTTTAGGAGTTCGAAATAAATCCCCAAGAGATGAAGGGCGCATGACGAGTAAATTCGAATGGGCTTGGTCACAATCAGGTGGACTCAAGCGGGTGTCAACCGCAGCGGGAAGTCTTCCGCAATAGCGGAACCACTGCAGCGGGAAGGATGTCCACTACAGCGGATAATGCGAACCAGAAATCCGCAATCCTATTCCAATTAGGATTTTGAAATCTAGTCTTTAAGAAGGGCTTAATAAAAACGCTCAAAAACAGAAAATAGATTTTTGAAAAAAATAAGAAGGTCCAAGAGGTAGAGATTCAACCTCCATAGTTAAGAACTCTTGTAAGAAATCAAAAAAACGATGCAGCCCCGCAGTTGGGAACGTCTAGACGATAGCTTGTCGCCCATGTAGGCTATGGTTTACTCGCTCTTGCGTTAGATTTTGATTAGCTAAACATATACATGTGAATGGTTGATATGTTTTCGATAAGTAGAATTGTAACTTAATTGCGTTATTGTCTGTTAACTGAAATTGGTGAGATTCTAAGACTGAGCGGATTAGAAGAGGGGTAGTGATATCCCACAATGAGAAAACCCCTAGGGGAGAAATTGTAAAAGAATAATTGATCCACGTCCAAGGGTGTACGTTGAACCAAATCAATGGTGTGTAGATCAACTTTCGGGTGTTGTCGTTAGAAATACTAATCTCGGATGATTAATCATCTAGATCGTGTTTAGGAGATGCAATTAGCTGAATGATTGATAAATTATAACTATGACAGAGCATGAGGTGAAGTAGTGGATTTGGATAATTATACTATACGTAATGACTTGAATGTGTTGTGGTTGGTATTGTATTGTCTGGATTGATGATTGATTGATGATTGTGTCGTTCATATTAATGATGGCATTGTGGTAAGTTAATTATTGAAATAAGCTTGATATGATGTTGTTTTCATTATAGTGGGTATGATAGAGAACAAGACCCTAGATGGGAAGGAAACAAAACGGGGAAGAAAGAATGAAGACTGGTCGCAGTACTACCAGTAGTACCGTTGCAGCGAGACTGCTGTAACGGCAGTAATATCGCTGCAGCGGAGCCCAAATTAGCAAGTGGACCAAGCAGTAATTTCGTGTATATGCTAATGTAACTGTGATTATTACTGTGTGTAAGAGATTGAGTTCGGAATAATGCATGTGATCTTACTTGTTGATATGAATGTGTAACTCTTATCGTGTGTGAGTTATTATTTGTGATGCTATGATGTGCTCCCGAAATTGAGGGGCGAGTTGGTATCAAACGAATGTGTGAATGAGATAGTGGATAATACGAAAGGAATATCAATAATATGATGGTGAATGAGAGGCCTAGGGTCAAAGGTAAGAAATTTAGATGAACAGGTTAACACAATCAGATTCTAAATAAGGATTAGATACACGAGTGGCTCGTGCTCGAGATAAGCATCCGGGCGAGCGGTATGAGTGAGTACATAGACAGGCATGGCTAAAAGACCATGCGGCTGGGTGTACGAGTTGAGTACACAGACAGATATAATGAATGTTTCATACGGTTGGGTGTACGGTACATGAATTTCTAAAGTCCCTTGTAGGTCATGATTGGAAGGGAAAGCATAAGACCCTCTGGCATGTGTGTACAGTCATATGACGGAGGCGTGTACCCAGCATATCATCGATGGCATGATTGTGAGACAGAGATTGTGCGGGTATGGTTTGATATACATATGCCTGCAGATACAAAAAGGTACATGTATACAAGTGTGATACAGAATATACTGACATGATTGAGATTAGAGGTGAGGGACATGTTTGGATACTGTATACGGCTATATGGTCTAGGTATGATACTTCATGATGTTTTTATTGTATGGAGACAGGTATGTGCACGTACTTTAATATTTGAAAAGTTGACTCACTTGGCAGATATTGATGATGTTTGTGTGTTCTTAAATCTGTTAATCTATATCTGTGAATTTAATGTTCTTTTAAATGGTTTGGTAGATTACAGAAGATGGTATGACGGGTTTAAGCAAGGATAATGAGTTATCACGAGATAGCAAGTAGGCTTATTTGTTGTCGTGCCTCACTAATGAGAGCCGAAAATTCTGTGCATAATTAAGTATGTTAATAAAGGGTAAATGACGGACTTAGTCGACCCTAGAGAAGTGGTAAAAGAAGTAGATGTGTTATAAAAGATATGGAGTAATAGGACGGAATTGGATTAGGAATAAAATCCGTTACTGACTGTTGGGATAGCACTGCAACGGATACACTATCGCGATAGTGGGACTGCTGTAACGGTCAGAGCTTGCGTTGCAGCAGAAATGGAGGGAGGTAGATTGAAGGATTTAATAACGAATAGGTTTGTAAAATAATTGCATAAAATTTGGTGAGGCTTAAGAACGAGAATGTGGTAGTTACACTTAGTGTGATGTTGTAGGAGTGAAGTAATCATTAAATAATGACATTGATCGTATGTTGATTTTTATGTTGTTGTGTTAACTAACCTTAGTCGGCCGATAATTTCTACCGGTATGTATGGTGTACTGATACTACCTTGCTGCACCTTTTTGGTGTAAGTTGTGGCAGGTTTGAAGTTTCTTGATTGACGTAGAGTACTCAACACCAGCTTCTGTGTTCTTCTTCTCAGACAAAGCTGGGTCTTTTATCTTGTCAAGTATTCAATTAGAGCTCTTATACATGTCTAGACTAGATCTTGGGAGGGCCATGTTTGGAAATCTTGTATTTTTATTTTTTTGAGATTTTCATTGATTAATGAGAAGTAATAGAAATATCTTTTTGTATATTAATTATAATATTTTATAAGGGTTCTCCTATCGAGTAGAGTCGATGTAGGTGCCCACATAACCCGTCCATTTGGGTCATGACAAGCTGGTATCAGAGCGTCTAGGTTACCAATCTACAAGTATAAGAGCAATATCGAGTAGATTCCTGTGGATTGGTGTGTAGACGTCCACCTCTAATCTTTGGGAAGCTATAAGGCATTTAGGAAGTTACACTTATTTCTTTCTCATCATGCTATCCGGTTGTGTCGATCACCCGAGTTGAGTCCCATTGGTATCGATGAGTCTAATTGGTATCTGCCTAAGTGTGATTAGTGAAAACCCGCAATAAGACTAGTGGATGAGATTGACTTGAGTTGGTCAGAGAGACGAACGAATTCTTGTTATAACACTTGTTCTGCTTAGTGAGTTTCGCTATAGTGAATCCTGTCTCCCTGTAGCGAACTCGCTACAGCGAAAGAGATACCGTTTTCATGGCTCCGCTATTGCTGTAGGACGACCGCTGCAGCGGACGTGGTCAGGCAGAATGCGAGGTTCTAGAATTTCAATATTCCCTGCTACGAATATCAGATAACAAATAGAACCTAGTAAAAATGGATAAGCAATGAGAATATAGATTAACAGATTAGTGGGAGTGTCTATAATTGACATATAACCATGTGAGCTAGACGTGGAGTCTAATGTATACACCCCATCGGGTAGGACCCAATATACCTTCTCAGGGTATAAAGGCATGAACTGGGTGATCACAAATCTGGGGCCATGAGGCCAATAAAACTGTAACCTACGGTGGCAACGTAGTTCTGGGAACCTGGGTGTGCTGGAACCCCGGGCTGCTCGGTACTAAGTCCTACTCCCACTGGATAGTTCTAGACTGAATACTAAGCTGATAGATCGAAACTGGGGCCCAATACTAGTCAGGAATACCTATCTGAAAGCACCTTGAGATTCTTATTGGACCGGATTTTGGAAGTGGGTTCTAAGACTGGTCAAAGCATGCTTATTTGGGAGCTCGTGACCGTCTAAAGAACAAACTCTAATTCTGAAGCTGGGGTCCTAAGGCTGGTCCAAAAGTATCATAACCGCTTAAAGAACCACTAAAACTGATACTGAGTCTAATTCTGATAACTGGGAGGCATTACTGACACCTCGAGAATTTCTGTAGTCAAACCGATCAGCTGACATTTCTGACTAACACTAAAGGTTCTAATTTTCTGACTGAAACTGAACTATTATGCAGCTAACTGAGATTTAAATTCATACTAACAATATGAGAAGCCACAACGTTGATAAAATCAAGCAACTAGGAAGACTAACCCAACAGGCAAAATCCTAAGTGATCTCACTCGACATTAGGGCTAAAGTCATCCTTACAAGAGAATTTATATGATATTTAGATAATGGAGAATATTCAATAATCAACTAAAAACATATTTCACAAGCTATAACGAAATCTGGCATATAATCCATCCACATTCAAAGGCTCAAGGCTAGAATTCACTTTATGGGAACAACATCAACATATTCTTAAACTGATGGAATCATATCTAAAATAAACATGAATAACATTCTATATGAATTCAAAGAATTCTGATATATATATATATATATATTCCCTTCACAATCGACCTTCACAATCGAAAACTCGTGTGGCTAGAATTCATAGAGAGAGAGTAGGAGGAATTTTTTTAGGGACACAAGGAAAGAACTATTTCTTGTTGAATTCTCACATACCGGCTAAAATTTCCTCGAGAAAGAAGCTCGAATGGCTGCAATCGGTGAGGAACCCTAGACCTTGCTTGAGAGCTCTGAGAAGAACTTATGTTAATTTCTCCGAAAATCCGAGTGGAATAAGGGGAAAACCGTTTAGCCCCTCTAAATTCCCTTAAAACTCCAATTCAAAACGACATAGTTTAAAGTTTAGAGGTTAGAAATTTACCGAAACACCCTAGAAAATTCGTGAAAACCGGGACCGCCAGCCCCCACGAGAGACCCAATGGGTCGTGCCCGACTACTTTAATTCTGTGGTCATAATCGCTTACTTAATGGTTAACCCAATAACCGAACCGGGATAAACGAGTGATAACATAAACTAATAACTATTATATATTCAATGTCTTAATGCATACTACAATGATAACCAATAAAGAAAATCGATAACTTATAAAATTAAATTAACCGATCGATATGTAGTAATATTTATAAAAAAGAAGGGAGAATAGTACAGAAAATACCCCCTTAAAGTAAGCTATTTACCCGATTTTCCCTTTTCATATTAATTTCATTAATAACCATTTGGGGCAAAATATTTACCTGAAATACCCTTACCTTGCATGTTGGAATGTTTTTTTGTCCTTTCATATATTGTTTTTTATGCATTCATTTATTACTTTTGTCCTTTTCTTATTTATTATTTTTTATCCTTGTGTCTTCTTGTCCTTCATTAGAGATATTATTTTGATAATATTTTTTTATAATTTGCTTCTTATTTTTTATTTTTTTAAAAAATTTTCTCTTGATTCTTTTTTCAATTTTTTGTCCCTTTCTATATTTTTATTTTTTAAAAATATTTTTATTTGTTTAATTTTAAAAAATATTCTATATTAAATAATACATAAATATACACAAAATAAATAAAAAAATTAAAAAAATTAAAAAAATTAAAAATATTTAATTTATTTAGTAAAATATAAAGTGATAAAGAATTTATTTTTATACTCTTTATTTATATATAAAATATGACTTCTATTTTATGTAATTATTTTTATAAAAACTTAACTTTCTAAAATTGATATAAAATTAAAATATCAAAATTAAAGCGTAAATTTATGATACCATGTCAAGATATGATATATACCATGGGGTATCATAGAGGACTAAGTACCTCAAGATGGATCAAAGTAGACCTGAATGATACCATACCAATATATAAATATACTATGATGATATCACAAAAGATTGAGGAGTGTCTCATTGAAGGTCGAAAATAATTTTTAATGATATCATGTCAATATATTATATATGATGATAATACAGATTGAGCAATTTCCTGAATGACTGAAGCAAGTAAACCTCAATGATACCATTTCAAGATAAATATTCACATTATATCTATTAAAGACAGTGTATTCTTAAATGAACCATAACCTTATATAGATATACTATGACCTTAATGATTCAATACTTGTGTATAGATATTATGATGGTATCATAGAGAATTGAGGATTGTCTTATTGAAGGCTGAAAAAGACCTCAATGATACCATGACAATATATAAATATTTTCTGATGGTATCATTGAGGACTGAAACAGACCTCAATGATACTACAATATTGTATAGGTATACTATGGTGGTATAATGGAGGGCTGAAGAGTGTCTCATTGAAGAACTTAGCAGACCTCAATGATATTAAGACAGTGTATAAATATACTATGATGGCATCATGGAGGACTGAAGAGTCTCACTGAAGGACCGAAGCAAACCTCAACGATATCATACCAGTATATAAAGATGTTGTGATGGTATCATACATGACTGAGTAGTGTTTCACTGAAGGATTGAAGCAAACCTCAATGATATATACCATGACAATATATATGTATATTGTGATGGTATCATTCAATACTGAGAAGTTTCTCACTGAAAAACCGAAACAAACCTTAATGATATCATGCTAGTATAGATATACTATGATGGTATTATGGAGGACAGAGGAGTGTCTTGGTGAAGGACAAAAGAAGACCTCAATGATACCATGACAATATATAGATATATTGTGATGGTATCATTGAGGACCGGAGAGTGTCTTGTTGAAGGACTGAAGTAGATTTAAATGATACAATGACAATATAGAGATATACTGTGATAGTATCGTTAAGGACTAAAACAGACCTAAATGATATCATGACAGTATATAAATATACTATGGTTGTATCACTAAGGATTGAGGATTTTCTCCCTAAAGGACTGAAGCTGACCTTAATGATTCCATGCTAGTATATAGATATACTATAACGGTATCAAGGAGAACTAAAGAGTGTCTTATCAAAGGATTGAAACAATTCTCCATGATAACATGTCAGTATATAGATATACTGTGATAGTATCATGGCGTACTAAAAAGTGCTTCATTGAAAGACTGAAGTAGTCCTCCATGATATGGTATCATAGAGGATTGAAGAGTGTTCACTGAGGATTAGAGAATACCTCAACGAAATCAAAAAATTTAATAAGTAGAATAAAAAAATAATAAATGAAATTAGATTATGAAAAAAAAGAATTAGATAAAAAAAATTTAAAAATAAGATGAAAAAGAAAAAGAAAAACAGAAAAAAGGAACCAAATATGAGACTGAAATTAGATTATGGTGAAAAAAAAAAGAAATAATATAAGAGAAAATAAATTAACAAAATCAAAGAAAAGAGATAAAGAATAAAGAAAAATGAGAAAAAAAAGGGGTAGAGAAATAAAAAAATTGAACAATGAAAAAAAAGGAGCCAAATTTGAGCATGAAATTAGATTATGGTGAAAAAAAATAAGAATAATGATTTAAAAAAAAAAAATTCTTAAAAATATTTTTTTAATTAATTCTGATTTTAATAAATAAGCTAG